>JAJIYU010010704.1:0-15863 GCA_030144865.1 Tinospora cordifolia
GGCGAATTACGTCAAATTTTCAACTTTGGAAGTAAGATTTTGCATTAGATCTATAAGACCCTTGATACGGTTACTTTTGAGGATCAAATAACACTAGCATTGTGGCCTCTTGGTCTTATGTGGAACCTCTAATCGTTGACAAGCCTTTTTTCTTTATTTTTTTTTTGACATTGTTCCTCATTCCTCTATTTTGTAGGCTTTTGATGCAAGAAAGACAGGCCATTTTTCTTTATTCGTTTGTTTTGATTTTGATTTTTTTTTTTTTTTTTTTGTGTAGTTCCGCCTTGCTCTTTGATAGCATTTTGATGCTTTTCATTTTTATTTAAGAATTCATTCCTTCATGCACTTGTGGAAAGGTGGGATGTAGTGTTCTATGTTCAATTTTGATACTCTGTTGTTATTGTTTCTATATATTTTTGTTTTGTCTCCTTTTTTTTCGCATTATTCTTATTATTAATCTTGTCATTTGGACTTTAACTTGAGTGACTAATTTTGATCTTTAGGCTTCATGAGCTCCTAAGCCTTTGAACTATGATAACAACTTTAATCCATTGTTCCCCTTGTTGTTATTAAATTTTCATCGCCATTTGGTGAATTTTGCATTGTCCCTACGGTACTAACAAGAATGTTCTGCATAGTCTTTTGATAAAGCTAGTCTCTCCTTACAGCATTCACTTTGCATGAAAGAAAAGATTAAGAGGTACTCCTACTTAAACCTTGAACCCTAAAACTCTAACCCTAAACTCTAAAACCTAACCCTCATAAACTCAAAACTCAAAACCCTAAACATCTTAAATCCTAAATCGTAAACCCTAAACTCTAAACCCTAAATCCTCGAGTTTTAACCCTAAACTTGAGTTTTTGGTTTTCTTTATTTTATCTCATAGTGGTGGCATAAAAATAAAACATTTATATGATTATCTTCAGGCTATCCCTTTAATTCTGAAATATCAGAGTAACTTTAAAGATAACCCTATTTTATTTGGTTTGAGCTACTAGCATTTGCAAATTGTAATAAATTTTAATGTGCAATTTAATGATTAGTATCTTATTTTATTTTTTGTAATATATTCAAAAAATATATCGTGATTCTTTAAAAGTGTTATCCTTACATGACTTTTCCATTTCAAACTAAGTTTTACTTTGACATCTTTACCCTTTGGTGTAATCTCCTTTAGATTTTTTATTTGCTGGCCTTTTTTTTAGATTTTTCTGGATGATTTTATTTATTATTAATATTTGATCCATAATATAAAAAAAGGAAAAAAGTAGGGAGCAAATCAAATGTTTAAGTAAGGAGTGGATAGCCCCATTTGGAAGAAAAAAAACAAACGAAAAATAAAAAATTTTGATTTGGTAGGCAAATAATAAGCATATACATGGCTCCATTTTTTTCTTTTTTAACGCTAATTCTTTTTTTTTTTTTTTTTGCAGCTTAAGTAATTAAGAGAGGAGGTGGAACCAGTTTTACGTGCATAGAGAAGCTCTATTAAGCAAAGTGGCGGAGTTGGGAGAGGCCCTGTTTGTTTTGTGGAGCTGCACAATGGAAAGAAGTCAAGGGTGAAGAAAACGTGTTGTATCAAACCAAAGGAGTAAAAGGGAGCAATTTTGAGAGTTCTAGTAGCTAAAGACCTTGGACAACGCTATTTTGATTGAACTAAGGTAAGAAATAACACATTTTTCTTATGTTATTTCTTGGACAAGCAGTAGAATGCCTTTAGATCTAGTGGACTACCCTAGTATCTTTGATTTGAAGTTAGGGCTTTCATGGGCGCTTAAAGTGATCACTTATAAAGGTAATGTTTGATAACTCGTTTTACAACATATTATTTTGATAGGTTTTATTGAAAGAAAGCTTTTGAAAAATTAGAATATTTGATAGCTTTTTTTTCCCTTCTATTTTAAAGTCTTTCTATGAAATAGAGGAAATACCTCTCAAATAAAAAGCAAGACGTTTCAATACTTTTCAAAATAGATATAAATTTTTTTAAAATGTCAAAAATAGCCGTTTCAAGCCATTTAAAATTATTAATTCAATCTAATTTTTATTTTAATTTAATTTTAACTATTATATGCTCATCAAAATCAACCTATTTGTATTCATTAATCTTTTAATCAAAAATTTATTTATTTGTTAACTAAAAATGTAATTTAATTAGTTCTTAACTTTTTATATTATTAAGTTACTTAAAACTTTTTAAAATTCTATATTCTCAAAATGAGAATATCGAATTAAATAAATTTAAAATTTTAGTTTTAATAAATAATAATATAGAGGATATAATTAAATATTCATATTCACATCATCAATAAATTTATTATATAATATGATTAAATTTATAAATAATTTTTTATATAAAACCAATAATTTTTAATTTAAATGACCTAAATTACCTATGTAATAAGAAGGAAGTAAAAGTTTGTCAAGTTTGCTTAATAAACACTCTTTTTTAGAGTAAAAGCTTTTTATGTTATTATCATCAAATACTTTATAAAATATAAGCTCTTATGTAATTTGTTTTACTGTAAAAAGTCTTAACAAAGAAGCATTAAATATTTAAGAAGTAGAGTTACCAAAGTTCCAAGTCCATCGTTTACAGTGTGGAAAAGAAATGATTAGGGTTTTAAATTTCAACTTAAGAAATATCTATGCTCAATCCTTTAACGATATATGAATACACATTAAGAATCGAGATTGATTATGTTGATTGGAAAAACATAGATTAGTCTGCCCTTATTGTAATTATATATATATATATATACACACAATTGGATATGCATAAAAATGCATTTATAGTGTAGTAAGGGTCCATCAATCTTTCTTTCAAAAAGATGGATTTGATGTTGATGCTAATGGATTGATGATATCATTTTTGTTATCAAAGTTTCAAACCTTGATTGCTTCTATTGACTTAAGAAAGCCTTTAATGCCATAGCTATCACCCTATTTGATGCATTGTCTTCTCTCCTTTTCTTCCTTTGGACCATTGTTCCTCCTTCCTGGTTCATGCTTTCTCCTTGGAAGGACAAGAGGTTTTTTCCATGAGCTTTGTTAACTATTATGAACATTATGATATCTAATTGGAAAAAATTTTGTTTTGTTTTGTTTTTTTTTTTTTTTTTTTTCCTATCTTGTGCTTGATAAAGAAACACATGCATGGCTGCTCTACTTGACAATGTTATAACTAAGGAGTTTCATGTGGCGATCATTGTTATCCTAGATTATTATTTAATCAGTTAAAGGTCCACTATCTTTTAATGACTTACCTATGGTCAATGTAATAATGTATCTACATCCTAAAAAGCAACAGAAAAAAAGATAATTATTAGTGAATGATGATAGTATTACAAATTATTAAAGATAAACTCCAAACACACATATCCCTATTGGTTTAAAAGAGTTACTGGCTACCACTTTATTTATTTTGTCAACTTGGTAGGGATGTAGATTTATGGAATAACTGTCTTACTTGATTGAGTATTATCCATCATGTACCATAAATGATAATGTAATCAACACTAACATTTTTGAAAATGTCTTCAAGATCTAAATAATGTACTATTACAATATAATAAAACTGTATCAGATTTTGATATTCCACAAATCACTTTGAAGCACTTCGATTGTGATGCTCCTTTGATTTTAGAAAAACAATCTATAAACATACCTGTAGAAGAATTTAGATCATATCCATAAATTTAATATAGAGTAAAAAATTGCAGCTGTCGCAATTATTCATTGTATGCTTGATAAGTTTCTCAGAGTTTTTTACACATGGTGTTGCGGATGTAGACAAAACTTTTTTATAAAGATCACTTTTAACTCATTGAAGAGAAAGAAAAAGTGATGGCACAAATGACAACTACATTAGGAATTGTTGCTACTATATTACTTGGAAGTAGAACTATATATTCAAGATTTAAAGTTTTTATAACTAGTGGTGTTAGTTTCAATACCTTTTGACACAGAATTATGGCAAGGCTGTTGACATTGGATCAAACTTGGGCAAAAAAGACTGCTAAAGTCTAGGTGTTGGCATGGAGTAGCATGCTAAAGTGTGAATTGATGTTGTAGTCATGTAAAAAGTATGAATTAAGTAATTGAATGTTTACATTCAAGTTATATTAGAAAAATTTTTTTTTTTTTCCTTTGAACTGGTGATGTTGTAATTTTGGCACTACTAACTAACAATAAAGTTTTACATGCAGGTTGGAAGTTGAAATTGACCACTAGCATGACTTAAATAGCTCATGGGAAGTGCTAAATAGAGAACTGACACTTTAGTTGTATTTGTAGCATTCACACTTTAGTTGCATTTGTGCTAAATAGAGAACTGACTTATATAGCTCATGGCCGTAGGTTGAACTATTGAATGGTTGCAGAATTTCATTACGAGAATTGTCAGAATGATTATTCATTTTGGTTCATAAATAACAAAGAAAATAAGGCTATACTAATTAGGCTACATATGATATAATGGCTATAAAGATAATAATTTTAAATTGATAGATTTTATTGTGATAATAATTAAGAAATGAAACTTAAAAGGGTTTATATAAGTAATTAGTATCCATTACCAATTATAGGATATATTTTACATGTGTTAAGCTTGAATTTTTAAAATTATGCTTACATACATGCTACTATGATATAATTGGAAATGAAACTTAAAAGGGTTTAATTTAATGTTTTATTTTTATTATCCCTGATTTGAGTCCCACATGGTTTTGGGTGTGTAAGGCATTTTGAGATGAAAAAATCTATCATAAAGGTATTATAATTTGTTTTACTCTTTTTAGTTATTTTGAAGAGGGTGAAGTTGACCAATTATAGGATTCCCCACCCTTGAAATGTCATCAACAATCAATTTTTTAATCAATAGAATTTAAATCATTAAGCATGTTTTGTAATTAATTTTATTCTTAATCTGCACCAATTATATCATTTTCAATCTACAAGAGTTTTTAGGTCAAAAACAATGAGATATGGAAGTTTGGAATAAAATAGTTATTTAGATGTTATCAAATTAATGTATTTGACTCTTCTTATGCAAGAATTAAACTTTTCTCACTAAGGTTTGTCATTTTAACAAGGACGAGATATTAATACTCAATAACTCTAATTCTTTTTTCTCTCTGAATCTTAAAATTTGTTTAACATTATGAGAGTTGTACAAAGTCATTTTCATATTCGATATTTGGAACTAAATCTTTGATGTTAATCTTATTGCCTGTTGGTTGGTGCACTGGTGACATATAAAGGATAGAAAGGTTTGTCATTTTAACAAGGAGGAGATATTAATACCCAATAACTCTAATTCTTCTTTCTCTCTGAATCTTAAAATTTGTTTAACATTATGAGAGTTGTACAAAGTCATTTTCATATTCGATATTTGGAACTAAATCTTTGATGTTAATCTTATCGCCTGTTGGTTGGTGCACTGGTGACATATAAAGGATAGAAATTGGAAGTGGAGATGAGTGGGGGAGCGGGACCAACATCAGGAGGAGAAAAGGGATCAGGTACCACAAAGACCCCAGCAGATTTCCTCAAATCCATTCGGGGGCGACCTGTTGTAGTTAAGCTCAATTCTGGTGTTGATTATAGAGGTAAATTGATTGCTTAGTTCAGCTTTCATTTTTCAATTTTTACCTCAAAAAGCTATGTTTTTCAAATATGCATGTGTTTGACAAGCGTTATGTGGGGCATCTCCATTATTTTCTTCTTGCAAACCATCTCATCTTTTCAAAATAATGTAAGTTATTTCCATGGAAGTATATACGTACAAGATAATATATTACAAAGTCATAAAGCACCGTACAATGAAGGAATGACGTAACTATGGGCTAAGCCTGTACAAATTTATGCCACCCCCTTTATTGGACATAGTTTTGATATTATATGAGCATTTACTAGGACTACCTTTTTCTCTTTGGGTACCTTTGGAAATGTCACCTTGTTGAGAATGTATTTAGATTGAAACTGTCAGTAATGTGGCAATGGTAGAAGAAAAGGTGATAAGGAACTTAATATATATTGATGATCTGTTATAGAATTCGACCACAGTTTTGGGTGTTCTTTTCATGTTTTAACCTGTTGCACAACATAAATTGAGAAGAAACGATGTAGACTTGAGAAAGGAAGCATTGTCAAACTTTGAGAATTTTCTTATGACAGATTCTTCTCTTTTATTGGTGGGTTCTCTCGCTCTCTCTTGTGTGTTTTTATTGGCAGTTCAAAAATATGATTTCACCTTAAAATTTTGAATTAATTTTGGAAAATACGTCATAACTTAGGGGGTTTTTTTTTGGGTGAAATCTTTGTTTCTTTTGAAAATCCAGTTATGTACCTTAAAATTTAAAAGCTATTTTATGACTTCTATGCTAATATAAACAGGTCAATTCCACATTATATATATATATATATTACCTTTTTTACTTTTTCTTTTTGCAAACTATTTCAATATGTTTCTTGACTTTGATTGAATCATTCTAATAGTTTAATTGCATTCAGTGGAAAATTCTATTCTTATGGTCAGTTATTTTGTTGTGTCCAGGTATACTAGCTTGCTTGGATGGGTATATGAACATAGCAATGGAGCAAACAGAAGAATATGTGAATGGTCAACTGAAAAACAAATATGGCGATGCATTCATCCGAGGGAACAATGGTAATGATGTTACTTTTTCATTTTCTTTTTCTGTAAAAGTATGTAAAATGTTCAGTAATTGAAGGATTGAACTTGTGTTTGTTACCCCTTTTGGCTGATTGCAGTTCTTTATATCAGTACGACCAAAAGGACTCTTGCCGAAGGTCTGTAGCATGAGGTGGCTTTATAAATACATGGAAATGGACGTGGTTTACTAACTATTCAGTATTTATGTTTTGATATTCCCACCTATATATGGAGTAAGAAGCGCTTAGTTTCCTGCAAAACCGTGTGGTGGGTGCTTTGATGTGGATTGGGTATGAGCGTGTTCCATTGTTTTAATATCTCACTGTGAAATGCAATAGAATTTTAAATTTGAGACCAGCACCAGTCTGCTGTCTAAATTTCTTAACCGAAATGTTTTCAAACGGACGCTCATCAGTTTTTTCTTACGTAGATAGGAGGCCCGAAGATCTTGGAATGGATGTGATTTTATTTTTCCTGAGGAAATTATTTTGCAATGGGAGTGGATTGGGTTTTTATGCTTGGTTTCATTATTTATTTATTTATTTATTTATTTGTGTCAATACCCAATGCCTGGGGTTTTTCAACCAAATTTTCCTACGAAGTGCAAGCCTGGGTCACTTTTTACCAGAATTCGTAACCCAAACAGGAACAAAATCATTGCTCAGAAATGGTTAGAATGAAAATAGAGAGCAGAACTTTGCAGTAATACGCAAAACGCGGGTCATTACATCTCACCATTAGTCCCGATGAATGCAGATGCAAACATGAGGATATTCTCAAATATTTCATTTGAAACGTATAATTAAATTTCGCATGCTGAATGTACCCCAGCAATAATCAAAATGTTGCTCCTATGCCGATGTTTAAGCGTGCTACTCCACACCAACACCTAGACTTTAGTAGTCTTTTCCCCCTATCCAACGTCAACAACCTTTCCACAATTCCATATCAAAAGGTTTTGAAACTAACACCACTAGCTATGGATTTGTGTGATTGTTGTTTCTCATAGATGAATAAGCCATACATGATAAATTTCAAAATCTATACAACTGCAACCCAAGTATCTTTCTAACTTCTTTCTCACTCATTAAGCTCCAAATTACTAGAACGCCGAGCCATCTATTTGCAGTTGCATAGATGTCAGACAATAACACAATTTCCACCATTATGAGGCTCAAGTTGAAAAAGTTCTCTAGCTCCATCTCCCTGGTCTTGATATTGCAATGTAATCCACATGCCTCAAGCAATGCATCCCAAGCACTTGCCTGGGGTTACATAGGCAATGATTTGATGCGATCATAAGGACTTCTAAATGGCCATCTTTGCTTAGAAGATTGATTATACGAGCACAATGGCTTGGAGAAGGAACTAAGCCACAGTTATTCTTCATTGATTAGAGGAAATGCAATCCCTTTTGTATAAGGCATGCATGACTACAAGCATTAAGGAAAATTGTGAATGCCACTTTGTCAGGGATTAATCCTTCCTTACCCATCTTGTCAAAAAGCTGAACAACATGAGCACTACAACCATGAAGCGAAAGCCTTTGTATTAGGAGACAATATGAGATCAAGTCTCTTTTTCGTACCTCCTCAAACAAACTAGTTAACCCATTCATGTTTCCACACTTGGCATCCATATCTATAAGAGTGGCAATAAGGTGAACTTGACTCACATCAATGCTATATTGGCTCACATAGGAATCAACCCAAAGAGCCTATCAACCAATTCGAGAACATGCTGACATCACGTTCACCATGATGGATTCATTGGGTTTTAACATTTTCATTGCACATTTTTTAAAATATCTTCACAAATTCATTAGGTTGTGCATTATTGATGTTTATATTGGTCAATGAAGTTACTTAAATGTATGAAAGACCAACACATTAAGGTCTACTATAGTCTATAAGGGTTTATAAATGTCTATATTGGCCTATAATGATCTATCATTGTCTATTATGCTTATGAACTTACTTAAGCCTATGAAAAACCAACACATTATGTTTTATGATAGTATACGTTGGCTTCTTGACGTTTATAGTGGTCAATAAACTTAAGCAAATAAAAGACCAATACAATGTGGTTTATGATGGTTTACAGTGGTCTATAATAGTCAATGGTGGTCTATATTAGTTTCATATGTTTAAGTTCATTAACAACTATAGGCATCGATCTAGCAACATAGATCATCATATACTATAATGTCTTGGTCTTTCATGGGCTTGAGTAAGTTCATAAGTTATCATAAACTATAATAGAAGATCATAGACTATAACAAACTAAGACACATAGACAACTATAGAACATCATGAACCTTAATGTATTGATCTTTTATAGGCTTAAGTAAGTTCGTTAATAAATGTAAACATCAAAAGACCAACATTGATCACAATTTACCATCATAGACCACTATCGAACATGATACACCATTATAGACCATAATGTGTTGCTATTCATAAGCTTAAGTAACTTCATTGGCAGTTATAGGCATCAAACCACCACAAACCATCATATTGACCATTATAGATCATCATTGACTATAATGAGATAGTCTTTCGAAGGTTTAAGTAAGTTTGTCTATCATGGTCTACATGGTATGTGAAAGTTAATGACAATATTATGTGGTTTGTTGATGTATATAGTTGGTAATGAACTTATTTCCACTATATACCACTATAGACTACCCCAACCATAAATGTCAATAGACAAACATAAATCGGCATACACCAATATAAACCATCATAGACAATTATAGACTACAATAGATCATCGTAGACAACAATGTCCTAGTCTTTCATTTACTTAAGTATATTTGTCAATGATCCTCTATAGTTCAACATTTGCTTAAGCAAATATCACAATTCAATCATAATTCAACATATAAGCATGCAAGAGTCAATCGAGATGTTTATCTAAATGACACCCTAGGTCATTAATCATATTTGAAATATGTGCAACAAAACTAAAGAGAAAGTAGAGGAGTCCTCATCCTCACAGTATACACTATTTCCACAAGATTGGATTTTCTAGTCCAATGTGCACCCTTTAACCCTTGTGCACCCATTCGCCTATATGAATAATTAGATTTAATGTGTGGCTTGAAATCACAGTTCTACCCTATTTTTGGGTTAAATTCAACTCATCAAGTCCATGGTCAAAGCTCCCGAAGGTGGTCAAGGTAATGTGAGAAAGTGTGTTGAAAATTCAGTTTTTCACTTTGGTTACCATAGTAATGTCATGCACTTCCATAATAGTCTACATCTTTGTTCTAATTACCGCAATAAATGGTCGTGGTAGTCTGCACATTCGCAACTACACACTCCAACTTTGATCAAATATTATGTTGTAATACCCTGAAAAATATATACAACATGAAATAAAATGACATGTACGACTTAAATAATCAATTCATCATAAGTTCATTTCATTTATCAATTTAGTGCTCATTTGCTCAAATCATCTTAGTGAAATGAGAAATGAAAGTGTGCTCGAGTCCAAATTAGAAATCAAATGAAACCCTAGCACGCACATGTTGGCATGCCCAAATGAATAGTAACAAGGAAGGAATGGATAATTCCTAAACCAACCTTGGTAATGTGCACACCACAAACCCTAGTCGTCACCCCTGAGCACAAGAAAACCAAATAGGAAAGTTTCCTAAGTGCCTAATTGTGTTGCCTTAAGAGGATACAAGGGTAAAGTATCTAAAATACCCACAATCTTGTGCCCACTCACAAGAAGGAATGGAATAGGAATGTTTCCTTTGTTTATACATGATGCCCAAATGCAATATGATATTAAGAAAGGAATCAGCTAGCATATCACATAAGTTTAAAAATAGAAAGTGGTCCCATGATTCATGTAAGGCCGCCTAAAATGGGTGCTCACCAACAAAAAGGGAACCAAAATAGAAGTTACTAACATGTGAATACTCTAAGGGTGTGACACACAAGGAGAATCCAAAAATAGAAGGTTCCATAATCCATGAATTGTTGCCACTAGCCATGACGTCAAAAGTTGGAAAATAGAAACAAATCATATAGATCATCATGTGTCCCAAAATAAGAGGGATTAAGGAAAAAAAATCAGTAAATGTGTTAAAGTAGTCGCATGCTGATTTAGAAGTTTCTAAAACACACATAAAAACAAAATGCTCATGTTGCTTTATTATTGGCGCACCACAAGGGAAGAACCGAAATTAGAAAGAAACCATGTTCAAACTTGACGTCCTAAAGAGGGAATAAGAGTTTCGAATATTAAATGTCGCTGATTTGGTGCTCAACAAATCATGCAAGAATCCTATGTCCTACTTGACGCCCAAGGAATTAAACAAGGAAGAAGGTTGCTGATTTTTTGAGATATTGAAATGTTTCCTCACTTATCACGCGAACAAGAGCTCCAATTCAAAATAGAAGGTTGTCAAATCTTGTTGATTTGGTGTGCACAAGAAAAGGAATCCAAGACTCACAAGAGAAGATTCAATTACTAAAACATATTGGAAAGTTGTCTTGCTCACAAAATTACACCAATATTGATGCCCAACCAAGATAGCAAGTGGCCCAAGCCAAGATTATGCACACTAGAGAAAGGAAACCATACTTGCCACATGTCCAAATCATTGCACACTCACCCCCACATGCAAAAAACGTATTCAAGAGAAATGGAAAATGGCTGATGCAAAGATTCCCAAACCGTGCCTCTATGTGCACTGAAAAAATTTATATAAAGGACCCCTATACTCACATTCTCTTCATCCCAAAACAAGAGCTAATAGGATCCCTCTTGTTTTCTCTAGCATTTTTCTTGGCAACCCCTTTCAGTTCTTGAGTAATCTTAAACTGTTCTTGAGTGATCTTGTGTGTTCTTGAGTGTTTGAAGCTCTTAGAATACCTGAGTACTATCGGATTAGGCTTGCAACTAGTTCATCCAATCGAGGTGGAAGTGATTTCTAAAACATCTACTTTATTATTTTAGATTAATGGAATGTTTATACATATTTTAAATTCAGTTTATCAAGCATATTTAAATTTCAGTTGATAAGCATGCTTGAATTTTCAGTTTGGTATGTATGCCATGTTAATTCATTTATTGAATCATGCCATGCATAGATCTTTCATGCTTAGGTTTACTTTGACAATTAATGCATGCCATGTGACTTTCATGCCTTTGATATTCATATGATCATCATGCTGAATTTATGTAATTTAGTTAATGACCCATGTATGTTTGATTAAATAAAGATGAATAAAAATAAAAACTATGTATTGTCACAGTAATCCACAGGTGTTCTTTACATATGATCAGTTCATATGGGTAATGTCCCAAAATAATCGAAATATAGGTTAAGCCCTAAGTTCAATGAAGTTTGGCTAAAAGGAATGTCTCTTCACTCAAGGAAGGTATTTTGCTAAGAACATCAAGGGATAAAACCCCTTTTCATTCTAAGAATAACTATTAACAAGAAACAGTTTGAAACACCTAATGCTTGTAAGTGTCTAAAATTAGATGTTTTATTTATTTGAAATACTAATTTGGTTGTTTTTTAATGATCTACTGGGTTATGTGCTCACTTTTCCAAATTTCATCTTTTCAGGAAACTGAACCTTTAAAGATGCATGAGATTAGTTAGGTTGCTTTTATTTAGAAAGTTTTTATTTCGATGTAAGGGCATGTTGCCCAATTTTAATATTCCGCTGCAATTGAATTTAAGATTTGCGCTATAATAGTATTACTTAAGTAATGTATTCTTTCTTTTATTCAATAAATAAAGAATGTTAAATATTTCCTTTTTTTTTCTAATTTTTTTTGTCTTGTTGAATTAATTATTTAAATCTAAGTGAGTTAAGTACTCTGAATATTCAACAAGACTTAGGATAAAAGAATTAGAAAGTCAAGTGTGAGTCACTTGTAAAGCAATACCAACCCAAACCAGCCTTGTGATTAAGTCCACATAAGAACTCAGGGGTTCGGGGTATTACAAGTGTGGTATTAGAGTTTGGTATTAGTTACTGGGCTAGAATTAAAAGTCAAGCCTATGTATTAGTTATTGGGCTAGAATTAGAAAGGCAATGGTAGACATTAGTTGTTGGGCTAGAATTAGAAAGTATGATCTTATGCCAATGGCGGTATCAAATTTAAGAAGTATCAACTCAATTAGGTAAAACCTGCATTTTGAATTAAATTTAAAATGCCCTACCTTCTATTTTTGAAATTGAAAACGTTTTAAAAAGTTGTTTTTAAAAAGGAAATATATGTTTTGAAATGATTTGTTTGGATACAAATACTACAAGTTGAGTTAATAGTGGGTAAGCCTTGTCCTGAGTAAAACTAAACATTAAAAGAGAGATGGGTTATCGTGTTATAGAAAGCGTGGTTGTTATGTAGACTTCGGTCTCGTCGCCCGATGTGGAGGTTGTCCCACCAGTTCATAGAAGTAGTCGGAGTTAAAGAACACTCTTACTTTCTACAAAAAAAAATAGAAGGTGAAAATTTAGGGTAAAGAACTTACTCGAGTTTATAAAAGATGTCAAAAGTGGTATCTTGACTAGATAGAGGTTGGTAGTTCAATAAAGGAACCTTTCAACCAAATTGAAACCCAAGGTCAAGAAAAGAGACATTAGGTAGGAACCGGGAGTAGTAAAGGGTGACACAGTGGATCAAAACATGAATAAAACTTTTAGGACATAGCTTACAGACTGATAACATGTGAAAACGAAACACTTGTTTGGTCAAGACACGAGATTGAGAAGATTATGTATTTATAGTTTCTATGTGGTATGGGACGCATGGGAGTTTAGGGTTATGGAGGAAGCCTAGACTCAAAGAATGACGGACCATGTTTCTTGAATGATCGGTGACTTTGGAAAAACTTGTTTCCCTGTGCATGGCTAGCATGGGACGGTCATGTATAGTGGGGCTCGGAAAACCTTAGTTGTTAAGACATTTGCGAAATTGATTAGGTGTGGCAAATTTTTGAGTAGAAGTCTAAGTCGAAGGAATAGGGTGGTATGAGACACTCAAACTTGGAAGCTCGTGTCGTGACCCCTTCTCAGGTGACGTCACAACCGACACAGAGCTCCCAGATATATCAGAAAACCCTATAAGCCTTCCTAACCAAATCACCCAAATATTTTGGAAAATTTTGACAAAGTCTCATCTAAAAATACAACATGTCACCAAAATCAAATCACCTGATAATCACAATCAATATAAACAAAAATATATATTTCTTCATCCAGATAACCATACATCCACAAAATTTATAATTTGTTTTGATCATACATTTAAATACATCTCCCAAGATCGTAATCTAACTAATCTTTTTTTACACTTTTCACATACTAATAACTTCAAAAGAACCCAATAATAATTTTACATCATCTTCCCTTTTTTCCTTTCTGTCAAAACTTGGAGAAAATGATTGAAAGTAAAGTGAACAAACAACAAACTCAGTAAATAATCTGACTTATGGTATTATACAACCATCATATCTATAAAAACATGCAAGGCAAAAACAAATTTAAATCACTTGCGAAATGAAATAAACATAACATACATGCGTAATGTAATGTATGAACATGCATTCAATTTCAATGATGTGCAATCTTTTTAAAAACACGAACTATCTCCCTCCTTCCAGATAACAAAGCGAATCTGCTCCTCACCGCGCAAATAAGGAGTGCACCGGACCTCTAGTTATCCAATTATCTATTCATTTCTATCACATTCATCTCGTGCCAAGAATGCACCAACCAAGATTACCACAATGGTCAATCTTGTAAGTTTGTTCCCTGAGATTATGACTAATAGAAATGTTATCATGTCAATAACCTACTTAGGTATGTAATTGACATGCTACAACGCATCAAAACCATTTTATGGAATTCAAATAAGCATGAAATACAATATATCATTCTATTTAAATAAAATTAGACATTTTAATATAATATCAATGTCAATATAACAACGTAAATAAAGATTACTCACAAAAAATAACGTTCCACCAGTTCCTAGTATCAAATAAAATTTAGTCTCCACAACATTAATATAATCCTGTCACAAAAATCATTGATATGTGTCAAATCAAATCCAACTCATTTATCATTATTTTATAAATTATTTTCAATGTATTTACAGTTTATATTTGACCCAATACATTCATTTTACTCCACATATAGGTGTGCATTAACCCGAACATGCTTAATAATCTTTAATGTTAATTTTCACTCATATAAAATAATTTTATAGCAAAACATATCAAAAATAAGCTTTTTAATATTTTTACTAAATTTTTAATTTTTAATAAACAACCCTGTTGGTCAATCGCTCACCAAAATTTTAAATGATATCAAAAATTCATGAATTTGGTGTCGATGGGTACATATTTTCATTCTCTACATTCCTATGTATTTCAATCAAGGTTTTATTGGAGTTTAACACCATTAAAAACCTATCAAAAGGTTATAAAACTTTGGATATTTTAGAATATACAGGATAAACAAATGAAAACTAACTATATATTTGAGATCTACTTATTATCAGGAATATTTTGGTATAACTTTTTCTAAATTTTACTTCATGTGGAAAAATACTTAATTTTTTGGTACAGATATAAAACACTATCTATAGTAAAAATTACACCCATAGGATTATAGTATAAGGCTTAATTAGCATTTTAGCAATTAGAATATGAGAAAATCACTTACCTATACGTCGAATCTGATGAAAAATCAGTTTTTCCCTTTTGTTTTTCTTTCTGTTCTCGTTCTCCAATTTGAAATGGGCGTTCCAGAATTGGAAAATAAAAGAAAGCTGACCAAATTGAGGGAAATGCTCCCACCACCCCATACCATTATATCCAATAGCCAATCAACTTCAAGATCTTCATTTCTTCCACTTGATTTTCTTTTCTTTCTTTTGTCTTTTTCCTTGTTTTGGTTTTTTTTCTTCCCTAACCACGTACAACAAATCACTTTTATTTTGTACTTTTTTTTCCCAAGTCATTTCACACCACACAACAAAGCAAGTAAAATAAAAAATCAAAGGTATAAACTTATGTAATTATTCTTTATATGGTATTACAACTTATTACCATATATTTTCCTAATTCCATCAATTCACTCACACCATTGATATGTATATATCCATTATTAATTATATAATAATAATAATAATAATAATAAT
>JAJIYU010010705.1:0-15931 GCA_030144865.1 Tinospora cordifolia
TTTAGTGAAAAATTGGAACGCCTAGGAATAGGGTCTCAATTACAAGTGCAATAATCATAGTGTTAGTAAGTCATAGTTCCAAATAAAATTACAGAGCATACTAAGGTGTTTGTTATCCCAAACAACCCTTTTAAACATTGATACCTAATCAATTTAATTTCAGTTTTATTGTTTCTGAGAAATTAAAGTTCTGTTTATACAACTGTTTATCACACTAAATTTGACATCTTGATAAAATTAAAACCAACGCTAGATTGGGATTTAATTTACACGAACAAGTACTTTTTCCCTGAGGACGATATCCGGTCTCACCGGTATTACTATTGCAATCCTGTACACTTGCGGGGTTGCTAACAGTAAGACGATCCACTATCACCCAAACAGTGTCTTCTCCTTTTTGGTTTATGGGAAACCACTGACAAAGTCCATGGCAATGTTATCCCATTTCCATTCAGGGATTGGGAGTGGTTGTAACATTCCAGAGGGTTTCTGGTGTTCTACTTTCACTTGTTGGCATGTTAAGTGCTTAGAGACATATTTAGATATGTCCCTTTTCATTCCTCTCCACTAGTAGGTTTTCCTAAGTTTCTGGTACATCTTATCCCCACCAGGGTGCTTGGTGTACTTAGTCTGATAAGCTTCATCAAGTACGACTTGCTTATTCTGTCCTTGCTGAGGTACACATATCCTTTCGCCGAACCTTAGGATGTTTTCAGCATCCATCCTGAAGTCATTATGCTTTCCTTGTGTGACTCCTTCGATTGGTTGAGCAAGCCACTTGTTTTGCTTCTGTACATCCCTAATCTGATATAATAGGTTCGGTTGGCAAGACATATTGTAAAGGTAGACTTCTTTTTCGTTAAGGTTTACACCAAACCTAAAATCTTCAATCAACTACTACATCTAGCCTTTTTCTTCTTTCTGTTTGTTGAACTTCCTACTTAGGGCATCAGCCACTACAATGGCCTTCCCCGGATGGTAGTGTAGTTGAAAATCATAGTCTTTCAAGAATTCCATCCATCTCCGTTGCCTGAGGTTCAACTCCTTCTAGGTGTAGATGTACTTCAAGCTCTTGTGATTTGAAAACAGCTCATATTTCTCGCCATAAAGGCAGTGTCTCCAAATCTTCAGGGCAAACGCAATGGCCGCTAGCTCTAGGTCATGAGTTGGGTAATTTCTCTCATGGACCTTTAGTTGTCACGAAGCATAAGCGACTACTTGTCTTTCCTGCATTAACACTGCTCCAAGTCCACTCAGCAAAGCATCAGTATAGAGTATGTAAGTAACACCAGGAGTTGGGGTGACTAGAACAGTAGTCGTAATCAATCTTGTCTTCAGTTCTTGGAATGACTGTTCACATTTCTCATCCCACTGGAACTTAACTCCTTTTCTGGTCAACTTAGTCATAGGTTCTACCAACTTGGAAAAGTCCTTAATGAACCTTCTGTAGTAGCCTGCCAAGCCCAAGAACTTCTGATTTCTGTTACTGTCTTGGGTTGCTTCCAGTTCATAACAGCTTCCACTTTTTCCAGATCTATAGAGATGCCTTTTGCTGACACAACGTGGCCAAGGAACTTGACAGTTTCCATCCAGAACTCCCACTTACTGAATTTAGCATATAGCTGGTTTCTTCTAAGAGTTTCTAGTACAATCCTCAAGTGTTCTAGGTGCTCAGCTTCTGACTTAGAGTAGATTAGGATATCATTTATGAATACCACTACAAACTGGTCAAGGAACGATTTGAACACTCGATTCATCAAATCCGTGAAGGCAGCTGGGGCATTAATCCAACCAAAGGGCATCAATGTGAACTCGAAGTATCCATATCTTATTCTAAAGGCTGTCTTGTGGATGTTAGACTCTCAAATTCTCAGCTGACGGTATCCTGACCTAAGATCAATTTTAGAGAAATGAGTGGCTCCTCGTAATTGATCAAATGAGTCATCAATCCTTGGTAAAGGATATTTATTCTTTACTATAGCTTGATTCAACTTTCGGTAATCGACACACAGTCGCAAGGAACCATCCTTCTTTTTTACGAATAATACTAGGGCTTCCCAGGGTGACTCACTCAGCCTGATGAAACCTTTCTCCCTGAGCTCGTCCAGTTTAATTTTCAGCTCAATTAGTTCTACTGCACCATTCTATAAGGAGGTATGGCTATAGGGATGGTTTCAGGGTGAAGTTCAATCTTGAACTCTAACTCTTTTGCTGGTGGTGGTCCAGGTAAGTCATTTGGGAACACATCCTCATACTCACTGACTACAACTAGGTCGTGAATATTCTTTAATTCAGTAGGTTCTTCTTCAGAGAGTTGCTCGAACTCCTCCGTTTGCTTCAAACAGTTTAACAAGGCTAGGGTTGGACTCCTTGGTAGTCTCCACATATCCCCATTGATTTTAAAGATATCCCCAGAAGGTAATGTTATGGTTACCCATCTCTTAGGACAATCTATCTAGGCCTAGTACTGGTCTAACCAATCCATCCCCAAGATTACATCATAGCCATAGAAAGGTAGGGTATATAGGTTGACTGTTAAAAGTTTATCCCTAAACCTAAGGTCACAGCTACACATCTTCTTTGAAGTCACAATGGTCCCTATTAGTGTGGACACATTCAAAATCACAGGCATTGTTTTTATCACAAGTTGTAACCTATCAGCTAGTTTTTCAGAGATAAAAGATTTTGAGGCACCCGAGTCAAACAACAGTCTCACAACAACGTTAAACAATAGGAACGTACCTTCTACTGCAGGGGCCTGGTCTTCTTGGGTCTCAACCGCAAACATTCTGGCCTGGTTCTAATCACGACCCTAGTTTTTGCCCTTGATTGGCATTCTGATTCTGTCTAGCTTGAAGTCGCCCATTCTGACTTCCTCCCTGAGTATTCTGTTGTTGCTGTTGGGAAGCCTAAGCTAGGGCTGTTGGGGAATTCGAGCCTCTTAGCTTCTTCCCTTGACTCGTCTTTGTTCTGCCCCCATTTCTAGGTCTGTGGTGCCTTTCCACCACTCTTAGTCTTTTTTCTAGGCCTTTGGGTTCTCTATTTCATTACTAGGCCTCTTGTTCTTTTCCTCTCAACCTTTGTTCTAAGTTGAGTTCATGCCCTAGAATCCCTATGTGTCTTTAAGCTTAGAGTCATAATCACTTTTTGAATCTCAATCTTGAGATCCTGAGCAAACCAATTTGCTTTCATTCTTTCTTCTTAGGTCAGCTCCTGAGTGAACTTATCCAATTTAGTAAACTTTTTCTCTTACTTAGCTATAGTCAAGTCCTTTTGATTCAACCTGATGAAGTCCTCTTGCAGCTTCCACAGCGTTGTCTCTGGAAAGAACTTTTTTGTGGAAGATTTCCTTGAACTCTTCCTAGCTCATCTTTTCAACGTTAATCTTTGTTTTAGCAAATATTCATACTATCATGACTCTAGATTCAGTTTCTAGGTTCTCGATTTGTTCAATGGCCTAAAGTCTTTCTTCTAGGTTCTTTTCATGTATGGGTATAGGATTTGGTCTCAAAGCAAATAAACAGTAAATCATGCATATCATACAATCATACAATCAAGCTACCACAACAAGGTTCCAAGCTTCCACCTAAGCTTTCAGGTTCAAGTGTCCCATACCACTCTACCCTTTCCACTTAGGCTTTCACTCAGAACAGAGTCACACCCAAACAATTTCGCAAATTGCTCGATAACTATGGTTCCCAAGCCCACTATACTCAATCGTCCCAAACCAGCGAGCATAAAGAAACTCGTTCTGCCAGAGTTACCGATCATTCACCACACATGGTCTATCATTCTCCGAGTCCAGGTTTCCTCCATAACCCCAAATTCCTATGTATCCTATACTACATAAAAATCAAAAACTAGAGAAGTTTCCCGGTCTCGTGTCCTGATCAAACAATTTTCTATTTTCACACAAGTTTCAGTCTCTAGCCTATGTCCTAGAATTTTATGCTTTTGATCCACTGTGCCACCCATGGCTATACCCATTTCTACCTAAGGTCTTTTCTCTGGACCTAGGGTTCGGTTCTGGTTGACTTACAACCTTTGTTTGGCCAAGATACCACCTTTGGCAACTTTTTCGGCTTCTAATCAATTCCTTGCACTAATTTTTCACCTTCTAATTTTTTTATCGAAAATAAGAGTGTTCTTCAACTCCGACTACTCATATAAGCTGGTGGGACAACCTCCAGATCAGGCAGCGAGACCGAAGTCTGCTTAGCAACCGCGCTTTCTAGGGCGGGATAACCCACCTCCCTTTCAATGTTTAACTTTACTCAGGACAAGGCTTACCCACTATCAGCTCAACTTGTAGTCTTTGTATAAAAAAAACATTTTCAAAATATATATTTCCTATTTTTTTAAAACACTTTCTAAAACGTTTTTCAATCTCAAAAATAGAAGGTAGGGCATTCTAAATTCAATTCAATTCAATTCAAGGTGAAACCCTAAGTTTGAGTTTTTAATTCTTGTCAAGCAACTAATGTTTGACTTTCTATCTTTAGCCTAATCAACACATGTTTAGGCTTGATTTTCTATCTTAAACCCAAGGCACCTAAAACCTTGGCTTTGATACCACCTTTGGTGTCAGATGTAACTTTCTTATTCTTGCCCAGTTCATCTACTAACTGAGCTCTGATACCACCTTTGGTATCAGAGGAAACTTTCTATTTTTGGCCCAGCAACTAATGCCTAGGCTCTGATACCACCTTTGTAACACCCCAACCCCCGTATCTTTTAAGCAGTATATATTTTTCACCGTTCTCTTGACAGTGGACTTAACAAAACGACGGGTCGGGTTGGGCCGGTGCTACATTGCAAGTGACACACACTTGTTTTTTTTTTCAATATCTCGTGTCTTTGTATAACATTCAAGAATACAAAATTTTCAATAAAATCAAGGCAATTTAAAAGAGATAAAGAAATTCAAACTATTTTATTCATAATAGAAATTGAGAGTACTAAATTCTTCAAAAAAAGAACTAATTGTTACAGCAGAAGATTTCAAAATACTTTTTAATAGAAAAACATAAATACTTTGGGCAACATGCCCTAAAAATTCTAAAAAGATAATGCAGTAGAAACTTTCTAAGAAACTATCTATATTCTACTGCTCCATGGATTTCATGTTCCTGAAAAATAAGAAAGGAAGGAGTGAGCATATAGCCTAGTGGATCCTTTTCAAACAACTATCTTTCATATTCAAACTTATAACACAATCATAATTCAAACACTTGCAATCATTAGGCATTTCAAAAAACAATTTGTTCAAGTCAAGTCTCAGACCAAAACGGCCTTTAATCCCTTGATGCTCTTAACAAGTAAATAGGGCCCACTCGGCATCAACCCGTTAGTGGCACATGTCGGCATCAACCCGTTAGTGGCACGTGTCGGCATCAACCCGTTAGTAGCACGTGTCGGCATCAACCTGTTACACATGGTGACCCACGAGTGGTACACGACCCTCAAGTACTTAGGTCTGAAAACCATATGACCTAACTCATATGAAAAGAACATCCATGGTGTCGCCTTGACCACTATGATGGTACGTGGTTATTATCACCGTCGTCTTAGATTAATTCTCATATCATGATCTCATAAAATAAACTTCAGAATAAGAAATCAAACTAAAACTCAAAATATACACAATCAATTCATGAAACACTCATAAAACGTGCATCATACTTTAATTTAAAAGCCTAAGCATGATACTAACATAGCATGGATGATATGATTTTTCAAACATGAATCAAAACTGAAAAACTGAAATAAACTTTTAAAATTCTGAAACTGAAATTGAAGATCTTTGAATTAAGTGAAAAACACACCAACAATGAGCATGCCACGAATTTAAATAAGAACAGAAAGGTGTTCTAGAAATCACTTCCACCTTGTGACGCTTTCTTCCGAAATTTCGGTAGCAATTCCCCCCGCGTACCAGTGCCAATGAAGATCCATTTCAAACACCACAGAGGGGAATGAAAGCTCCAACCCAAATGATTTCAGTGCCTCCAAGGGAGCAAGCTAATGTAGTGAATGAACCTGATTTAGAAGCCAACAAAAATATAATTGAAGGTATGATCAGCATGTCATATTATGATGTATGTTTTGATTGATGATGGATCCACATCATCATTTATTTCTAGTAGCAATCGATTGAGACTTACTCTTGTTAGAACTAGTACACCCTTGGTATTGAGTACAACTGCTGGAAAAAGGATTTATCCTAATATGATATGTGAGAAATGTGTTGTTAAATATGAAGGATAAAAAAATCTATTGATTTAAGGGTGCTAGAATTCTTGGAGTTTGATGCCATAGTAGGTATGGATTGGCTTGCAACTTATGATGATTTTCTTAACTGTTTTGCCAAGAGAGTAGTTTTTCAGATTCCAAGGCAACCTTTTTTTGTGTATAAAGGCATGGATACCTTGAAAACTCCCACTCGAGGTCAATTAATTACTGACGAGGAAGCACCATACGTAGCTGGCATAAAGACAGTAGATGGAAAGGTGCAATGGATTCATTTATCAGAAATTCCTATGTTGAATGAATTTCTAGATGTATTTCATGATGACTTTACCTGGAATACCTCCTAGAAGGGAGATTGATTTTATTATTGAGTTGATGTCTAGAAATAAATCCATTTCTATTCTACCTTATCGAATGACACCAAAGGTTTTACAAGAACTTAGGATGCAACTCGAAGAATTGTTGAGTAAAGGGTTGCTTACCCCAAGTATGTCACCCTAGGGAACACATGTGAAGAAGAAATACTAGGATTTACAGTTGTGTGTAGACTATTGTCAGCTAAACAAGGTGACTATAAAAAATAAATATGCACTTCCTTGAATTGATGATTTGTTTAATTAGCTAGTTGGAGCCAAATATTTTTCAAAGATTGATATGAGATTGGGGTATTATCAGCTGAGGATTAGAGAAGAGGATATTCCCAAGACAACTTTTCAAACAAGATATGGACATTATGAATTTTCGGTTATACTATTTGGGTTAACCAATGCACCCGTTATATTTATGGATTTAATGCAAAGGGTGTTTAAACCATATCTTGATCGCTTCATCATTATCTTCATTGATGATATTCTTATTTATTCCAAAATTCGGGAGGAGCATGAACAACATCCCAGGACTACTTTACAGACCTTGAGGAAGCACATGTTGTATGCAAAGTTTGGTAAATGTGAGTTTTAGATAGATGAAGTGAAGTTTTTGGGTCACATGGTAAGTGCAAGGGGTGTTTCGTAGATTCTTCAAAGGTTAAGGCTATTATAAACTAGCCAAGACCAACCACAATGACTGAAATTTGAAGTTTTCTGGGTTTAGTTGGATATTACAGAAAGTTTGTGGAGGGTTTTTCTAAATTAGCTACTCCACTGACTAAGCTAACTCAAAAGACTGTATCTTTTGCGTGCACTAATGAACGTGAAGAAGTTTTCATTGCATTGAAGAGAAAGCTGACAATTGCACCGGTACTAGTACTTTTAGAGCTTGGGAAGGAACTAGTCATTTATACTGATGTATCACATTCACGGTTGGGATGTATTTTGATGCGAGAGGGTAGAGTAATAGCTTATGCATCGAGGCAATTAAAGGTGCATGAGAAAAATTACCTATTACATGATCTGGAGCTAGCTGTAGTGGTGTTTGCTTTAAAAATCTGGAGACATTATCTCTATGGTAAGAAGTTCACAATATACTATGATCATAAAAATCTGAAGTACTTGTTTGATTAAAAAGTGTTGAATATGAGGCAATGCAGATGGTCAGAATTTCTTAAGGATTATGATTTTAATCTTGAGTATCACCCTGGAAAAGCCAATGTCGTTGCTGATGCATTGAGCAGGAAACAAATTGAAGTTGGAGTTGTGGCTTGTCAAATGGCTCATGAATAGCAGATGTTAGAATGGGCTACAGTCATGAGTACATCTTTTTATTGATGTTTCATTAGGCATATGTACTACAAATGAGGTTGACAAATGCTTAAAATCAAATAATTAAGGATTTGTAGCAACATAATCCAAATTTTGGGATGTATGATTCTTGGGCTAATAATTCTGATCGAAATGATTGCCATCGAGATTTTGATGGTATCTTATGATTCCAAGGGAGGATATGGGTATTAGTTCACTGGGAGATAGAGTTGAGTTACTTCAGGATGTACACATATCACAATATACTATTCATCCAGGAGCAACCCAAATGTATCATAATAGGAAAAGAACAGTGTTGTGGCATTGAATGAAAAAGGATATGGCTAAATATGTACAAAAATGTGGAGTATGTCAGCAGGTAAATGCTGAACACTAGAGGCCTATGGACCAGATGCAACCATTATCAATTCCAGAATGGAAACGGGAGCATATCACGACGGACTATATCATTAGGGTATCATAGACTCCAGGTAGATATGATGCCATCGCGGTGATTGTGGGTAGGTTAACAAAATCTGCCCATTTTCTTCTAGTGAACATCAAAGGCTCTGTGGGTAAACTGAGCAAGTTGTATATGCGAGAGATGGTGAGACTGCATGGGGTACCTGTATCTATTGTGTCGGATCGAGATCTGAGGTTTACTTTGAGGTTCTGGCAGTCATTACATACTCGGTTAGGGACTTGTATTTGTCTTAGTACTGCATTTCATCCTTAGGTTGATGGACAGTCTAAACGAGTTATTTAGATGCTTAGGGCTTGTATTTTAGAGTTTGGTGGAAACTAGAATGAATATCTTTATTTGTGTGACTTTACTTATAATAATAGTTATCAGGCTAGTATTGGCATGGTACCATTTGAAGTTTTTTATGGTAGACCTTGTAGATCTCTAACTTGTTGGTATGAGGTTGGGGAATTGTAGTTGCCGGGGCCAGAGGTTATTAGAGATCACACAGAGACGATTAAGAAGGTTAGGCAGAAGCTTAAAGCAGTCCAAGATAGCTAGAAAAGCTATTTTGATAATCGACATAGACCATTGGAGTTTGCAGCTGGTGACCACGTCTTGTTGAAGGTTTCACCATAGAAGGGTCAGATGAGATTTGGAGTGAAGGAAACATTAGCTCCACACTTTGTAGGGCCATTCAAAATTTTGGAGAGAATTGGTCCATTAGCTTACAGGCTTGCTTTACCACCTTAGTTAGGTGGTGTTCATAATGTGTTCCATGTGTCTATGTTACAAAAATATTATTTGGATCTAACACGTGTTCTAGATTTGACTCAGTTACAAGTTGGGGAGGATACCAGCTATGAAGAAAGACCTATACAAATAGTTGGTAGAAGAATACAGAAATTGAGAAATAAAGAAATTCCTCTAGTTTGGGTTAAATGGCAGTTCCATGACAATAAGAAGCAAACCTAGGAGCATGAAGATATGGTGCGGGAGCAGTTCCCAGATCTCTTCACTACTTGAGGTACGTTTGTCTTCTTTTAAATTTCAAGGATGAAATTTCTTAAGTTGAAAAAATTGTAACGACTCGAAATTTTCATGACCATGGACATGGCGTATCTGTGTATAAGCATGTGTTATAAACATACATATAAGTATAAATAATGTCACGTGGGAAAAAATGTAATTTATAAAGAGGGTTGGAAAAAATTAATTAATTAAATAAATAAATAAGTTTGGGTGACCTAATAATAATAGTAATAATAATAATAATAATAATAATAATAATAATAATAATAATAGTAATAGTAATATTATTAGTACTATTATAGAATTATAAATAATGGAGATAGATATTATAAATGGGTATATATTATGAGATTGTATAAAGTGGTATATAATATGTTATATAAGAAGGAATTTTGGTAAATAAATAAGGATATATAGTGGATTAAAAAAATTAATTAGAGATGAATATAAATTGCATAATTGATGTTGAGTGATATGGTGGATGGAAATTGGTTAGTTAAGTGACTACCTAAAATCTTATTGGCTAATGTATTAATAGGGGTATATAATAGGATGATGTGGTGGAATTGGGAGTTAGATATTAAAGGAAGCACATGAATTCTATTGGTTGGAATGAATTAATTTATAATGTGGCGGTGGGAAGTCTATTTTTGATATTTTTCGTTATAAAAATATTTTATATGAGTAAAAAAAATAATCTTTAAGATTATTAAGTATATTCGGGTTAATGTGTACCAATACATAGGATCAAATGTATGTATTAGATTAAATATGAGTTGTAAATACGTTGGAAATGATTTATAAAATAAATTTAAATGAGTTGAATTTGACTTAATGCATATAAACTGATTTTTGGTGACAAGATTTTATAGGTGTTGTGGAGCCAAATTGTTATTGGATATTAGAAACTTGTTGGACAATAATTTTGGTGAGTAATCTTCACTTGTTGTATTATATATGACATTGGTATTATATTAACAATGCTTATTTTATTTAAATAGAATAATATATTGCATTTCATGCTTATTAGAATCTCATGAAATGATTTTGATATATTATAGTATGTCAACTACATACCTAAGTATGTGATTGACATGACAACATTTCTATTGGTCATAGTCTTAGGGAATAGACACACAAGATTAACCATTATAGTAATCCTGGTTGGTGCATTCCTAGCATGAGATAAATGAGATAGAAATGAATAAATAATTTAATAATTCGAGGCTGAGGAGCAGATTCGTTTTCTTATTTAGAAAGAGGGAGATGGTTCACGTTTTAAAAAGATTGCACATTATTAAAATTAAATTCATGTTTCCACATTACATTATGCACGTATGTTATTTTAATTCCATTTGCAAGTGATTTGAAAAATTGTTTTACCTTGCATATTTTATATATATGATGGTTGTATAATGTCATAAGTTAGATTATTTACTAAGCTTGTTGTTTACTCAATCTAATTTCCATTATTTTCTCTAGTTTTTAAAAGGAAAGGGAAAGGGAAGATATTGTGATATCATTATTAGTTTCTTTTGGAGTTGACAGTGTGTTGTAATTGTAATAATTAGCTGGATTAATGTGTTTGGAGATGTATATAGACTTGTGATCATCTGCATGTAATGTTAGAATAAATTATAGATTGTGTGGATATATGATTAATTTTATAAAGAAATATATGATTTTTTTATATTGATTATGATATATCATGTAATTTGAATTTGGTGACATGTTATACTTTTAGAAGAGACTCAATTAAAATTTTCAAAAAATTGATGATTTGGTTAGGAAGCCTTCTAGGGTTCCTGATTTGTCAGTACTCTGACATGTTTGGAAAGTCTGTACTGGTCGTAATTTCACCTGAGAAGGGGTTATGACATAAATACATCTAAAGAAGTACTGTCATGTATTTCTCTATTACCAAAGGCATCTAAACAAATATCATTTAACATTTCTTTATTAACAAAGACATATAGTAATGAAGCATTCTAAGAGATAAAGTCTTACATTCATTTTTACCAATAAGTGAGCACTAGTAAATAAGAAATGATAGGAGAACTAGCTACTACTCATAGCTCCAATAGTGATATTGAAAGGTCAACTTGTCTTCCATTCATAATAATAGTAATATTGGAAACTCACCATTAATAAGAGTTAGTTCAATTCTTTATTTTATTGAAAAATAAATAAGTAATATTGACACAAGTTGTCAACATTGATTATTTAGTGTGTGGATCTAATATTGATATTGTTTAGTATGCATGTTTTTTTTTAACCTTCCCTTATGTTCTCATGTTGACAATCTAGCAATTGTACGAGATCACAATAGTAATATACGGTAGAAATCGAATATCGTCCTTAGGGAACAGATACTAGTTAACTATCTTGAAGCCCAATCTAGTATTAGTACACATTTTATTAAGGCTCCTAATTGAATTTGACTTGTTAAAATCCTAATTTAAATTGAAAACAATTAAAATCAATGAAATCTTGTTTTGAAACGATTTTGATAAATTATCTAGGATAACAAACTCTCTTGTTCTCACCCTCAATTCATATTGCAATTAATTTAACTCTTAGTTATGTAGGTTCTAGGCTTCTAGCACTTGTCATCAAAGCCCTCTCCCGAGGCACCTGAACACCTAGTAGTCTTGTTCCCTAATACCCTCTCCTGAGGTGCACAGTGAACAATCTAATGTTTTGCACACTATAATTACATGCAACCTCCTAAACAATTGACAACCTCTCAGTAAATCAATTGATCTATGTTTATGTTATGATTTTCCAACCATTAAACCTCTCTCCCGAGTTAGTTTAATAGTTTGTGATCATATTGTTTGTGGCCAGTAAACAATAAGCATTGAACACCCAAAATATAAAACAAAACATTAAAATCAATTAATTGGATTACTGAATCTTAGGTTCCTACAATAGAAATTTACATCCTAGACTTTAAATTAAACTAGCCATACATAATAATGAGTTCAAACATCAAAGAATAGAGAATACAAAACATCATACTCAAGCCTTGACTTTTTATCTTCAATTCTTCTCCGTTTCGCTCTTCTTCTTCTCTTGGCTGTCAAAGTCAACAATTTTCAAACCAAAAACTCTCTTAAAACCTAATACATCATCCTATATATAATAGACAACCTAAAAACCCTAAAACTCTTGTAAAAAAAAATCATAAAATCATAAACTAATTGCATTACTGCGGTTACTGACCCGTGAAATCTCGATACACATCATAAACCCAAAATTTGAATTCTGGTGACTGCAGTCATTAACCTCGGTCATTTATTTGTTCCAAAATTTTCCTTTTGGTTATCGTGGTCACTGGGACGATTATCGTGGTAACCAGTGTGATAATCTTTCCTTGCATTTTATTGGCTTTTCTTCTAATGACCTTGGTCGGTCGTTCACCTACTGCGGTAATTAGTTGCTCCTTCATGTTTTCAGCCTTTCTTTTCTTATCTGTGCTGTAATCTCCTCTCTATTTCATTCCTGACCTACACAAACACTAAAAACCTTCCCCAGACATCATATTCTCATAAAAATGCCATAAACAATACTTAAATGTTTTCAAATGCAATTAAACATGCAATTTACAACATAAATGCTTAGGCAACTAAATATGCACAAATATATTTAATTTCCTACTAAACTTCTATAAAATACAGATAAATTATCTGTAATAATGTTAGGCTGCTATGTAACTAACAAAAACCTCAAACTTAAACTATTATTCATCCCCAAACAATGACTCAAACTCGACATCTACATGCCATACCATATATAGTTGAATTCTTCTTCCATTATCATTGTAACCTCAATCATCCATTCCTATAGTTTACAACTCATTTACACGTCCCTAAGGTTGCTCAGGTTGTCCAAATTTTCAGCTCATCCTATATTCTTCTTCAACTTCACCCTCTCATTTGTCAGTATCTTGGTCCTTCTAGACCTTGTAAATGTGTTGTAGCTACCATCCTACTTGCAAAATTTCTCTCCTCATACTTAAGTGCACAAACTCTCTAAATTTTCACCTCTATCTTTTACTCAGTCCAACTTTAGTTAGGATCAGTGGTCTTTTCTTTAGGTTGTAACATGGCTTGACTTAAGGAACAAGTGTAATAAGATTTTTAATTCTAATTCAAGTGTATACTCATAGCAATAATACAACCTATTTTGTTTGATTCTGTCATGTAATACCCCAGAATTTTGTAAATTAATTCCAAAGATTTTAATAAAATTTTGGGTGCAAATTGTGGGTTGGCACATGAAAAATAAAATATATTAAAGATATAGTAAAAATTAAGCAAATAAGACATTAATTTGATAATTAAATGAAAATTAAGGTTTAATAGAATTAATTATGAAATTTAAGGAATTGCTTAAGAAATAAATAGAAATAAAGTATTTATACATATTGGCAAATATGTGAATGAATAAGGTGTGTGTTAGCATAATAAATGTTAATGCTACATGTTATGGGAATAGGTAGATAGAAAAATTTATAAAAATGTAGTGTACATGTATTTATTAAAAATAAATAAAGCATTAGTGTATAATTACATAAATTATTATCTGAAAATGAAATATGAAATAAATAAAAATACATGAAAATGATAAATATAGATTATTTAATTAAAGATATTAAAGAAATAAAAAATTATCTAATAAATACAATATTAAATAAATTAGAAAGGAAAAAATATTAGCAAATCATCAAAATAGAAGGGAATATACAAGAAAATCAAGTTTTTATCAATTAGGAAGTGTCTCATTGGCAAAATTTGGACAATAATATTATTAGAAAGCAATTTGGTAATTAGAAACTGCATCTAACGGTCCAAAACGAATCTGTAAAATCCGACGAATGAGATTGAAGCCCAACGACACCTAGGAGCACCGAATCACCAAGATCGAACGACTCACGATCGATCATTTCAATCCAACGGTCCAGATCACAGGCGCCAAAGGTTAATCGTGAATGAGATCCGAAAATGCAACTCGAGGACGATCTACACGATCCAACGGTTCACAACACGGACGCAAGATTGTGATCGCGAACGTGTGCATCGATCGAGGATCATCAACGACCTACAGTGAATTCGTTAATTTCGATCGAAATTCAGTACTGCTCTCGAGGTTGATCAACGGTGCAGAAAAGCGCGTTCCATCAATCGTGAACCAAGTACTGCGATCAAGGTTGATTAGACGTCCCAGATCTCACCTGCCTGATCTCAATCGCGAACCCAGTGCTGTGATCGAGGAGATCCAACGGCCGATGTTCCACCCGTCCGATCTTGATCACGAACGCAATCTAGAGGACGATCCGATGGTTGATATCCGATGCTCCGAATTAAATAACCGAAAATCTGAATTAAATCAATAAAAAATACTTCAAAAATTCAAAAATTGGTTTCTAAAATCTCAAAAATTTCCAAAAAAATCACTTGCTAATCTCTTGTGCTTGGGGGGCACGAAATTTTGAAGGATTGGCAAGTTTCTTACAATGAAAGCACCACAAACTTGTCATTCTATACACTTTTGAAGCCTATATAAACCCCCCATGCTCACACTTCAACTCATCCCAAGAAACAAGAGTTGAATTGTCATCTTGTTCTCTAAGCTCTCTTTTTGGCTCCCCTTCTCACTTTCTTTTTCCTCTTGTGTGTGAGAAGTTCACTGGGTTGGGAATTAGTTTTGGGTGATTTCTCTTGGTGTTTGAGCTTTGATAGCCATTGCTTCAACTTTGGGGAGAAAGCAACACAAGGTGGAAGTGATTTCTCTTACACCCTTTTTTCTTATTCAAAGTTCTAGCATGTTCATTGTATGTATGATTTTAAAATCAAAAGATTTTCAGTTTAAGCATGCTAAAATATTTTTCAGTTTTAGATTTGATTCATATTTGAATTTATGCATGCGTATTAATCATGTCATGCCTACTATCATGTTTAGGTTTTATTTCAATATGTGATGCATGATTTTGAGTGTTCCATGCTTGACTTTTCAGTTTGATCATATGATGAATTTATTTATTTTAGTTTCATGTTCTGAAATTTACTTTATGATTCTAGAATATGTGATTTAACAAAGATGATGGTGATAATAACCACATACAATCATAGCACACATGTGGGGTGCTATGAATGTTCTTTTCATATGATTAGTTCATATGGTTTTAATACCAAAGTACTTGGTTGGTGGGTAATGTCACTTGAAGTCCAAAAATCCAATGAAATTGACTATGAAAAGCCATATTTCATTCTAAGGAGGTACTTTGTTAAAAACATCAAGGGCTTCAAAAACCCTTTTGGTCTAAAATCTCAACTTTAAACAAATGGATGCTTGAAACGCCTAATGCATGCAAGTGTTTGAATTATGGATGTGTTATTGTTTTGAGTTTGAAAAATGGTTGTTTGATAAAGATCCACTGAGCTATGTGCTCACCCCTTCCTCTTTTATTTTTCAGGAAATTAAATTATGAAGGCTATGAAAATTA
>JAJIYU010010706.1:0-15918 GCA_030144865.1 Tinospora cordifolia
CCCCTATTCTCTTCTTCCCTACCGGTTGTTGCTACTATGGTTGTTCTTCTGATTAGATCTAAGCTTTGTCATTCTTCTTCTTCTTCTTCTTCTTCTTCTTCTTCTTCTTCTTCTTCTTCTTCTTCTCCATCCTGCTTCTTCTTCCGGCAGATCTCCCACAATCGCACACGACCTCTTCTTCTGACAGATCAATATTTTCTTCCCGTCGTTGCTTCTTCTTCCCGCCCGTCGCTGCCGCTTCTTCCCAAACCAAGACAAGAAGCTGCCATCACAATCGCGCACGACCTCTTCTTCCGACAGATCTGGAGGAGGCAGCACGGTGTGCGAGCAGAGGAGAGGAGGAGAGGAGGCAACAGATCTTGATTCAACAGTGGCGGCGCGAGGTAAGCAACAGATCTGGATTTGATAGATCTGGCGTGCGCATAGCAACGAAGAAGTAGAGGAGAAGAGAAGAGGAGTAATCTGACGTGCGCAGAGAGGAGAAACCACGGGTTGAGCTTCGCCACACACAAAAGACTGGCAACTCTAAAATTCACTAATAATTTCCTACAACTTTGTCATCAGATTTGCAATGTCTCAAATCTCCTACAACTTCTTTCATTCGCAGATCCCATTTGATTTCGCGTAGTCTTAGATTTGCAGAACATTGCACTTGTTACAAATTTTATTTTTATTTATTTTTTTTGTTTTAATTATTAAGAAAATTGGAAGGCAACCCGATAACCCAACCCAAACCGAACCGAACCGAACTGTTTGGGTTGGTTTGGGTTTTGATATAAATTGGTTTGGGTTGGGTTTTATATTTGTCAACCCGAACTATTTGGGTTGGGTTACGGGTTTACTCCTAACCCGAACCGACCCAACTCATGAACACCCCTAACAGTAACTATAGTAGTAAAAAGAAAGAAAACTCAAAATATTATATAATACTGGCAAAAACTACTTCTGGGCATTTATTTTAGAGCAATCGGAGGACTCAATGGATCACATAAGGTATAATGACTCTATTTAAGTCTCAGTGCATAGTTCATTTTGTCTAGAATTCAAGATATTAGGTTGCCCAGAGAACAAGAGATGGAAGAAACATGTATAAGAAAATTCACTTTTCATACTAGTTACGCCAATACTAATCACGGATACTATGACACTATTCATGAATATTATGGTACTCAGGGCCGGCCCCGAGGTGGGGCTCAAAGGGCGACGGCCCTGGGCCCTCGTCGCCTTTGGGGCCCCTTATTTTTAGGAACCCATGTATATATATAATTAAAAAAATTATAAATTAATTTAACCATTATTTTTGGGGCCCCTAATTATCGTTTTGCCCTGGGCCCCCGATATTATTGGGCCGGCACTGATGGTACTGTTCACAGATACCACAGTATTGTTCGTAGTTAACATCATATTGTTCATAGTTATTGCATAATTGTTCACGATTATCACGATATTGTTTATGGTCACCAAGGTAGTGCCTCTGCACTTTCTTGTGTCACCTATGCGTCTTAATTATTGCGATAATCCTTTCTCTTACCATGGTATATAGAACCAATACCTCATTAAGACTCATTTAATGTGATTTTCTTGCACAATTGAAGACCATATTAGATTAGAATCGATAGAGAATGGTTTAAGAGTGTTTCGAACACAATGATCATAACATAAAATAATATGTTGAATTTTAATCTTCAATGTCGAAGGCTCATAGAAGCTTCAAATAACACTACAAGGACAAAAAGGAACTAAAGCTATAAGATAGAGATGATTCTAAGTTTTAACTTATTATTTTGATTCAAATAATATGTGCATCTATACTTGTTAGCCTACGAATATATCTTGAATTAAATATACATACTATGCTCTGTATTGAATGTACATGTTAAGCCTCGAAAATGCTTGCATAGGGTATATGAATGAAGATGCATGATATGTGTGATAACATAATCTATGAAATAACATGCCTATGAAATTACTATGTTTATGATACTCACATGCTTAGACATTTGATTTAAGGCATTACTATTGTGAGTTTCTAAATTGTGAACTAGGCGTTCACATTTAACTCAACTTCACCAATGATGGGTCTAAGTTTCTGTATTTGGCTTCTTTCCCTAAATCTAGAACACTGAGGCATATTCCTTTCGATCTTAACATCTACTGATAATAAGTTATTGTTTGAATCGTCTACTCTATGAAAGTGCTTGACATGTTTGCTTTATTTTGTTAAAATAATGATTTAAATATTTAGAATGATCTACTAAGCTCTTTGAGCTCACCCCTTCTTTCTAACAGTTTAGAAAACTAATGATTAGAAGTTGTGTAGGCTTACTTTGTCAATTTCATTCAGAATTTACTCTCGTAAGAATTGTTATTCGAGCAAGTTGGCCCAATTTTCTTTTTCAGTTAGAGTTGTTTTATTTGAAGGTCTTGTACCCCATTGAATATTAAAACTAATTCTCAAATAATGATATTGATTTATTTTATCAAAAATTTTATTTTATAAAATTTATATGAGTTATTGTGATCAAGATGTCTCATAGAATAAGAACAAGAAGAAGATTGAAAGAAAAGCGATAAAAGTGATGCTTTGCATCTCGGGTAGTCATGATAATGATAATATATTTTGTACGTGACGTTAATGTGTCAATTACTATGTATTTGAGAATATTATAGTAATTAAGTTCTTCAAACTAGAACTAATTGCTGAGCCAAAAGGTGGAGGGGGGGTGTTGCATGTGCTAATGCTACAACAAAGGTTATTAGTCAAAGCCACAAGGGAATATTGAGTGTTGTGGTGGCGCTCAATATCTGCTATCTGTGTCAGATACCCATTGTTGGGCGTCTGACAAAGATTAAATTGACTGAGCGCTCGATGAAGACCAAGTGTCCCATATATATATATATATATATAATTTAAAATAATTAATTTTTATAAATAAAATTTTTTAACTATTTTATATAATTAAAATTAATATTTAAAATAAAAATTTCAAATATATTTATTTTTAATTTATAAAATAAAAATAAAAAAATATTTTAAGTTAAAATAAAATGAGAATTATTTTAAGTTAGAGAATATATATTTTTTAATAAATAAATATATTTTTAAAAAAATTTAAATAATATTTTTCAAAATTAAAACAATTTATAAAATAAATAAATTTTATTTTTAAATAATATATAAATATAAATAAATGATTAATTTTAAAAATAAATAAATATTTTTTAAAAAAAAATTAAATATATTTATTAAATAACTATTAAAATAAAGATGAGTGATATTTAAATTTAAATTTAAATAATTATATATATTTTTAATTTAAATATGAATAATAAGTATTTTATGAATGATATATTATAATTAGTATATTTAATAAATTGATGTGATTGTAAAATTTATACATTATAGTTTAATAAACTTGTAACATTGTGAATAAGAATTTAATAAATGAGAGTTTAATGAATTAATAATATAGATAAAAAAAAATTGATAAAGTGAATGGTATAATAAACTGGAGTATTAGGGATGCCCTTATATTATTAATGCTGGTGGGACCATTTTTTATTGGATCTTTGTACCAGCAACACGTGGCACTAGATTTAGTATCTGTTTGACCTATTTGTTATTAAATAGCCTATTCTTTAAAAAAATTCACCCATTATTTAAATTAGGATTGAAAATATAATATTTACTCGATAAACTTTCGTTGAAGCCTCTTATGGCATCCGTAATGCTCATACGTTTGGTGCAGACCGAACGTATGAGCTTACAAACAGCTCATTTAAAAAATTAAAAAAAAAATACTGAGCATTGAGCACTCGATCTGCACCGAACGCTCAATGCCTGGAGCGTGTTGTAGTCGCCCTTAAGTTGCCGAGAAGAAGAAGAAAACTATAACTTACTTGAGTCATAGAGTTCAATAAGATGGGTTGGACGGAGATAATGGCCAAAGTAAAAAAATTTAGGGTTTGAACTTAGATTTGAGCTAACCCAACCTCCTTGGTCTCACTCCGAGGCTGGAACTGACCCAACTCGACCCGACAGTCCTGGCATCTAATCCAACCTCTTGAATATCTGGATAAGTCATACCAACCCGAAATGATCAGGTTTGATCAGGTAAGGCAAATTGGGTTACACACTACCCTACCCTTAGGTCAATTACAATTAAATGTTCCTATTTTAATATATTGCTCAAATGTTAAATTATTGGTAACTATAACTATAATTTAGGATAATATTAAAATAACTGCTATAATTATATTTTTATGCGGCTATACCATTCACAATTATTACATTAACATTACAACTTAAAAATATATATCACTTTTTTTTAATAATTGTGAAGTTACAGTTATCTAAAAAGTTATAAATACACCCTCTATCCTTTAAAAAAAGTCCACTTTTTAATTAAATATTTTTTTTAAAGTTATTTTTAATAAATAGAAATTTTAAAAATATAATTAAGTTTTTAATTTAAAATATATAATTAAGTTTTTAATGAGTATTCAATGTATGCCTTACATTTAAATGCAAATAAAAAATATAAAAAGAATTGTATCTAAATTTTTATATATTAACTAATTAGACTTATAAAAATTTGTAAAAAATTTCGTTTTTTTTGGACGGATGAAGCAATATTTTTTTGAAATTTCTTTGTATAAATATTTTTTAATGGTCGGCGAAAACGTTTTTGTGGAACTTTGAATGGTCAGCGAATATGCTTTTGGTGGAGGAAGCCGACAAATAAAGGCAGCTCCGACTGATCTACCAACTATCTTCATTTATTCCCCACAGAGGAAAAAAAAACAAAAACAAAAGCTCCATCATCATCATCATCAAAGGGACAGCTAACGAGGAAGGGACAGAACTACTAGTTTTTGATCCAATTGATTTATCTATGTCTTCTGGAACGATCTCTTCTTCGACCCTGAAGATTTCTTCAGTTCGTGAAGCTTGCGAGCTAGCTCTTCTAGCCTTTCTTTCAACAATGCCGGAGACCGTTCCAATCGATCACATATCTGTCGAAAACCCAAAAAAAAAAAAAAAAAAAAAAAAAAAAATTACAAACGCCTGATTTTTGTTTAAAGTTATGTTTTTTAAAAAATAATTATAAGTATAATTATTATAGTTTATAAAATATGATTCTAAAAATTATAATACCATTTGTTATAAGTAAAAATAAATAATTTTATCATAAATTAAAGTTTTAGCTTTCTATTAAAAATTTAAGAAAATTATTAGAAGTAAAATATGTAATTTTTAAGTATTTAATAAAATTATATTTCATTTTTTCAATTTATAACAAACATTCCCTAAATTAAATAGCTAAGTCTGCAAGTTGAAATTGCTCACCAAACAATTAATTTAAAATTTTCAGTATTTTCTATTAAAAAGTCCTTGAATTAGTTGGATTATAAATAAGGGCTTGTTCAATATTATAAAAAAGTGATAGGTGTACAGTTGCTATAATGAGGCCCTTGAGACAATATTATAAATAATATATGCCACCCGCATTTTTTTTTTATAAATTTATAAATGGAAATGAAGATTTTATTGGTTTTTTATTTAAGAACTTGGCATTCAAATGTAAACAACACTTTTTTTAAGTTAAAAAAAAAGGTTAAAATAACTGTTATAATTACTATTTTTATATCATTAAAAAAAGTATAGAAATGTATAATGTTGTATAAACTTATTTTCAAAATTTTTATATATTTATAATTATTATATGAATGTGCAAAGAATTATGAAATGTCATCTGATGTTTTAAAGTGATACTAGCGGTTTCAAATAGAGTTTTTCATCACATTTCCTAAGCATTTCAGTATTTTTTTTTCTTTATTAAAGAGAAAAGAGGAAGGAAATAATGAAACTGACCTTGCTTTCGGAATGGAGAACAACCCTGTTTCCCTCGCAAGAACACGTGGAACGAATCAGCTCAAGATTATGAGCTTCGAGCTCATCAACGATAGAAGAAAGCGAAATGGCATGGGAAGAAGAGCCGCTTTTCGTATCAGTTAAAGATACGCTAACTCTGTCACCTCTCACGCTTATCGACACCGAAGAACACGGCGCCGGCGTCATTCGAATACAACAGTCCTCGGAATCTTCATTACACCCACCTAACGAAGAAGAAGAAGAAGAAGAAATGTTTACCTTTGGCGGCGAACATCGTCGAGCGAGTGGTGGTGCTTCCTTCTGCAGCTTAAGGGAACGGAGCCTCGCGGCAGCGACGGGAATGTATTTGTTGATCTCGTCGAGAATGGCGGATTGTTCTTTTCGAACAGTGCTGGCGTGAGGGAGAAGAGCGTGGAGGGACAAGAATAGCTCTCGCATTGATTTCCGCCTCTCTCGTTCTGCCAGCTTGTGCCGTTCTCTAGCATTCACGCCGGTGCCACCGCCGGTAGAAGCAGCGGCAGCGCCAGGCTCTGGCCAGTCTGAAGACATGAAGTAGAAAGTGGTGTGGCGGTGACGAGTCGCGCTGAGAGATGAGGGCTGTATTCAATATATATATATATATATATACATAGAGAGAGAGAGAAACTAAATGCATAATGCAAACTTTGATTTGCATCTATTGAAAAAAAAAACTGTTAAATCACCTATACAGAGAATTTGTATTTTAAATACCAAATAATTATATTAAATAAATATTAAATTTAAAAAGTGATTTTTTTTAATACAAACGTGAAATTTACAAACTTTTTAATTTTTAAGTATTTATTTAATATTTTTATTTATTTTACTGATGTGACATGACTTATAAAAGTGGTTATATTAAAAATATTTAATTTTTTGGGTTTGTTTTTGTTATGTCAATTATTGGTGAATAACTTTGTTATCATAATAAGTTATTTTTATATATGTAACGCACGATTAGTATGTGTTTAATGTGCTTGGGTGGCGCTCAACAAGTACATTCCCACCATGACTAGCACTTTTTTAATAAATAGTATCATTATCATATTATGGGTGATGGTAGACGGGATTTAGGGCAACTCCAACCCATATCTTCAAATTTGGAGGAGCCACTCCTTCAAATTGGGCCTCACTTCCCTCCAAATTTTAATTCATCTCTAATCTATCCTTTTATATTTATACTATTCATCCCTTAAAAAAAAGCATATTCCAATAATATTCTTTTTTAATCTTATTTTATAATCATTTATATTATTTTTTTTAAAATTAATATTTCTACTTATATATTTTATTATTATTTTATATCTATAAGTAAATAAATAATAAATAATTTATAATAATTTTTATATTTTAAATTAAATAAAATTTACATTATAAAATTATTATTTATAAATAAAAATTATTAATATACATTTAATTATCAAAAAATATAAAACATTAATTATAATAAAATCGTACAAAATATAATATTAAAATTAACCTCATAAAATTAATTACTAAAAATATTACATTAATTATAATGCATTATGATGTATTTTTTATTAATGTTGAATTAATGTGCTTTTTAGTAATATATTAATTTGTAATACATTATTAATGTATTAGGTATATTATGGTATTTATAAATTTTTAATATATAAAATTAGTTATTAATTAATATAAATTTTAATATATGATAAGTTAAATTTAATTTAAGTTTTTAATATGATAAAGTTAAATTAATAATATTTAATTAACTTCAAATAAATATTAAAAAATAAAAACAAAAAATTTAAATATCTCATGTTTCATGCCCGTCACAAAATTCACAGACAAGGGCAAGCTGTACCGCTTTGGTGGACACGCGTCACAGACCCAATTCCGTAAGCAGCATTAACTGCTGTTCTACATCAGCATCATTGGTGTGGAAATTTGACAATTTGACAATTTGGTGTCCAGTGGAGAGTTAATGCAATTCATTGAATGCGCCACAGTCACATCAGCTGCGTGGTCCTGCTCTGATACTGTCACATGCCGAAGAGGAAAATGACTGGTAAAAATTTTTAATAATAAAATATTAAAATTCTTTTATTTTATTTTATTTTTTTAATGTACTTGTAAACTATTTTCTCTCACCAATGACCAAACTGATTGTCTATTTTTATTTTTATAATTTTTTTTGAAAAAAATGTAATTAATGAGTATGATTTTGTTTACATTTTTTTGTATTCTTCTTATTTTATTTTATTTTAACCTATGTCATAATTTACAAATTAATTAAATATAATAATTCAAAACATTATAATAGATTAGAAATAAAATATTTAATGAAGTAAAGTAAACAAATTTTTAGTATACTTATAATATTTATAGTTGACATAAGAACAGTATTTATTTTATTATTTTTATTTTATTATCTAAGATTTTTTTTTTTTTTTTGAAAAGTAGCTTGCTAGTCAGGAATGTTAAAAGTGTATAACCGTATAGAAATACAACTAAAAGTCTAAAACACTATTGTATATTCAATTAGTTTGAGTGTTGTAGTATACATAAAAAGTATTTTTATAACAGTTAAACTAGCATTCTTTTGTAAATATATCAATGGAGGTGTAACATTTAATTAGGTTATATAGGCTACTTTGACATAAATTTTTAAAATTGTGCTTACAGCAAAATATTTTTCAACGTATCAATAACCACCTCCTTCTATTTGAATTGTGGAAAAAAACAAAAAGTTAGGGGGCCAAGCATGCTCTTAAAACATTTTTTTTTCTTTTTGGAAAAAATTATTTTTAAAAAATATGATCTGAAATGGAGACTTGTGACATACCACCCTTTCCAAAGATAATCAAAAAAATTAGTGTATCAGACAAAATTAAATGAACTTAAATGCCAAAATTGGTATATATATATTTTGGCTTTGTCAAAGATATATTTCGATTAATTAAAATACACAAAACCAGGTATGACTTCAATATTTTGCAAAGTTATGATATACTAGCTTTTCAAGCTTTCATTTTTTTATTATAATACTCGTGCAAAGGATTTGCCATTGCATTTTTATGTTAAATACTAGATACATACAAATAAACCAAAAGCTAGTTTCAAAATAAATGGTGCAGGACTTGGACTAGAGTAACACTTTTTACCTATTGATAAGGGTGCTTCATGGTTTTCATTGTCTTGATGGGTCACCATTCACCTTAGAGGTCAAGGTGGGGTCTAGACAATACCCCCACACCACCGAGCACCACCGATTTGGAGTTAAGGGCTTATAATGTCATGACCGTTACATTGGGACTCCTTGCGATTATTCTTAAACCTTATACACATAAATACACACATACATCCATATATTTGTAGAGTGAGATAATCTGTGACTTTTAGTCTAATCATCTTATCGCTATTCTTATCGTCCATTATAATTGACCCTTAAGTCATTAATGAGGAGACGTCTATGTTAAATGACCCACATTGATTTAAAAGACAACGATGTTCAAGCATGCGTATTAATTGTGTTTTAGGTGATTTATGTACAACTTTCTTTTAAATGTGCCCAAAAGAGATTTAAATTTGTTTTTATTGTGTCAAAGATGAATTTCTATCAATCAAACTACCTAAAATCAAGAATGACTTTAATATTTTACAAGCATTCATTTTGGATTATTATACATGTAACACCCCCAGTTCCCGTTCTTTCTCTATCACATACGTATAGGTGACGTGGTGGTCTCGTGGCTTGAGACGTCATTTCTTCTGAGTGCAGTTAGTCCTGCTTTCCATCTGAGAACTGGGGATATTACTTTTTTTTTCTTCATTTAGCTGTTAGTTTCAACAGTTCATATCCAAGAGATAAAATTTAAATACAATAAATCTGAAAATATTACTTCATTATTAGAGTTATGAATAATTTTGTGGGCTCCATAACATCTTTTGATAATACAAATATTACTGATATTTGACATAATCAAGCCTTACAATACGTATCATTCTCTACTATCATGTACACTGTAATTAATTTACATTGGTCTGCTGAAGCATCGTCTTCAATAATTACCTGAAAAAAATGATTGGGTGAGCTCAAGAGCCCAGTGGATCATACACAGTACATCGATAGCATTATTTAAACTAAACACTGAACATGCAAACACTTATCATCCATTAGACATTTCAAACATTCATTTATTAACAGTTGTCAATTAGACCGAAAGGGGTTGACCTCTGTGTTCCAGATCTTGGGAGAGAGATCAATTCTGAAACTCAAACCCTTCTCTGGGATCATTTCTGAAACCAGTTCTTTCTAGTGTCAATAATGACAACCAATTCTAATTCTGTATGGAACACACACGAAGACATTCGTCCCCGCGCCGGTACGTGGTTAAAATATTTATTTAATCTTCTTTTTGTGAACAGAGCATAATAAAATGAATATTTCATCAATAATTGAACATTACATCAGCATGACATCATAAATCAATATTTTTATCAAATAAAAATAATGACTGTCGATTTCTGATGTAGAAGATCGTACAAGACGCAACTACAGAGCATACTCTCTCGGTCATAAATAAATTAAATATAAAGATAAACCTTGCATCCATCATTAAATCAATAATCATGTATAAATCTAGAAATACAAACATCACATATTCAACATTAAAATTCAAATAATACTAGAGAGTAGAGTTAATCACTTCCACCTCAGTAGTATTTCTCTGAATCTTTGCTGTATTATCTCAGGCTTTGATCAACAGTCTTCGGGATCTACGTGTCGAAAATGTGATTTAATCGATGTCCATGAACAGTACCGTATGAACAGCACAGTATAAATGAACAGTGTCAAATAGTAACAGTAAACAATACCGTATGAACAGTATCGTATAAATGAACAGCACTACGTATGCATACTAAAATGGACAGCAATTACTCCCAACTTAAATAAAAACTAGAGCAGAATGATTATACCTGCTCTTATCAGAACCACCTTCTTACTGCTTCAAAGGAGGCACCCAACAGTAGATCTTCACTATTGCTAAGAAGAAACTGAGGTTTTCCCCTTCCTACTACTATATTTGCTGTCTAAAACAGGTGAAGAACAAGAGAAGAGAAGAGAATAAGCAAGGAAATTCTTTCTTTCTTGCTGGAATGAATTTTCAGAATGAGGGGGTTTATATAGAATTTTCTGGCAGAAAAAGACGAAACCGTACAGTTGTGAATAGTTTGTTATTGTGGCTACAGTGCCGGTACTGTAGCTACGGTAACCACCGAATTTAATTTTGTCTGCTAACAAAATAGTGACCGTATTTGTGCACAGTAACCGTATATTTGAATAGTACAGTAAATTTTAAATTTTTTATTTTCTTTTTAAATTTCGAGTATTACAATACCGAAATTTGTGGGTATTACAATACAAGTTGAAAAACTTATTTGTCAGTTCATTATTCTGTGTTAAATAGTAAATATATGCTCATAAACCAAAAGCTGATTTCAAATATAAATTATTTTGTAATTACCCTTCTCAAATTTCTATTTTTAAAAAATCATGAGTTTCGAAAATCTTTTCATCAAAAAATTTTACTTCAACAAAAACGCAGTAATTTGAGAAACAAAAAATTGAGTAATTTATAAATCTTATTAAATTTCAAGAATTCACATAAACGTGACTACTTGAAGCTTCAACCGTTTTTATAGTTAATTATTTCTTATATCTAGTGGAGTAGTTGATATGCCGAATCACATTAAATTTGTGTATTCTTGCATTAGAGTTGATTTGTATACATTCAAATTTAGTGTTGATTTGTGTACATTCAGATTATTAATTATTTGGTGTGTATATTTTTTTTAATTAGCTTTTGCTTCCACTGTGCACAACACCCGAAAGACATTTAAATTTTTTTTTTTTTTGGTGTGTGTGTGTGTCAAAGATGATTTTCTATTAATCAAACTACCTAAATTCAAGAATGACTTCAATATTTTACAAGAATTCATTTTCGATTATTATATAAAGGCGTCGAAAAACTTATTTGCCAGTGCATTATTCTGTGTTAAATAGTAAATATATGCCCATAAATCAAAAGCTGATTTTAAATGTAAATTATTTGGTTATTACCCTTCTCAAATTTTTATTAAAAAAAATCATGAGTTTCGAAACTCTTTTCATCAAAGAATTTTAATTCAAGGAAACCTCAGTTAATTGAGAAACAAAAAATTTAGTCATTTCTAAATCATATTAAATTTTAAAAATTAACGCACTAAAATTCTTTATTAAACGAGGAGTATTAACTTTTTCCTTCTTGAATCCTCCATGAGACAAAGGGTGTGGAATTAGTCATCTTTCCAGATAAAAACAACGCAAAATGATAGATTCTTTTCAGCTAGAACACTTTCGAAAATTAAACTTGAAAACTGTATAAGAGTGACTTTTGGATTTCACCCTACTTTCCCTGGCTATCCTTTCATTAATATAAATAATGAGTTTACATGTTTTTTTTAATTTTTTAATTTTTTTATAGTTTTCGATTAGTATTTTGATCTCTTCAATTTTAACATAGATGCTTTCAATAATCTAACCCTAAAATTTATGGAAAGCATGCTTTTAATAATTTTAAAAATATATTATATGAGCTTTTTTTAAATATAGTTATTTATATTAATTAAGTTTTACTTTATAATTATAAAAGGGTACTAACACATTATCATACTGATAATACAAAATTGTTGTGGATACTGCTGTACGAACATCAGATGCCGGGTACCTCACGCGCAGACTTGTTGAAGTAGTTCAACACATTGTTGTACGTAGAACAGATTGTGGCACTGTCCGAGGTATTTCTGTGAGTCCTCGAAATGGGATGATGACAGAAAGAATTTTTATCCAAACATTAATTGGTCGTGTATTAGCGGACGATATATATATGGGTGCACGATGCATTGCGATTCGAAATCAAGATATTGGGATTGGACTTGTTAATCGATTCATAACCTTTCGAGCACAACCAATATCTATTCGAACTCCATTCACTTGCAGGAGTACGTCTTGGATCTGTCGATTATGTTATGGTCGAAGTCCCACTCATGGCGACCTGGTCGAATTGGGAGAAGCTGTAGGTATTATTGCAGGTCAATCTATTGGGGAACCGGGGACTCAACTAACATTAAGAACTTTTCATACTGGTGGAGTATTCACAGATGGTATTAGATCAGTTTTTTTTTTCTCAGATTATCTCTACTTTTAGAAAAAAAAAAAAAGCAAACAAAATTGCTCATTGGCTTTGTATGATGAAGAATATATAAATGGAAACGTGGAGGGTTCAAATTTACACAACCGTGACTACTTGAAGCTTCCACCGTTTTCTACCATTTCACGTACAAGACAATATTAATAATACACACGTACTTCATTGAGTTCTACTTGGTACATTATTCACATTTTTCCTTCTACTCATTAAAAAAATACTAGTTAATAAAGATAATAAGACCTGAAGCCAAGCAGATTAACAAATTCCCTAGCATTGAAACTCAGCATAGCAAATCATTCAGTATTTCCTTTCACTTTTATTTAAAGATGTACTAGTCTCTCTTTTTTTTTTTTTAAGTCGAATTTACCATCATGTACACTCCCTCATAGACTAAGACAAGTAACTTTAAAATGATGGTGCTGAAGTGACACTCAATGAACTGTTAACAATAACTTTCAAACTATGTCAAATGTGATTATGGGGTTGGGTCATCGTTTAATGTTCACTGAATACTCAGTTAAAATTTTTTAATATAATATTTTAAATTAATAAAATATTCTTTTTAAATAAATAATATATATTTTTAAAAATAAATAAAGTTATTTTTAAAAAATTTTAATAATATTTTTAAAATAAATTTTAAAATAATAATGTGAAATTTTAAAAATAATTAATTTTAAAATTAATATTTTAAATAAATAATTATAAATTTTTTTAATATTTTTAAATAATTATATATATTAAAAATAATATATATTTTATAAATAATATAATTGATGAATTGATATAATTATAATTTTATATACAACAATCTAATAAAAAGTTGTAATAATTATTGAGATAACAATTCGGAATCTTCAAAAGTTCAAATTTACTAAATTGTCACGTGACATAATAGCAGGGCGTTTGGCAAAAAAAAAAAGACATAATAGCAGGGCGGCTGTGGTGACGTATCCTAACACCACGTGGCGAATAGAACGAGATCAAGATCCAGCACGCTGTCTCTGTCCGCATCCCATCTCATTACAATTAATTCGACAAATCACGGGCCCATCTTTACAAATAATTTATTTATTTTTCATTTATAGGATTATTATTATTATTATTATTATTATTATTATTATTATTATTATTATTATTATTATCAGAACGAAAAAACCCTCGTGCTAGAACGTTCATTTTTTAGTGTTCGCCGTTATTACTCGTAAATGAATGGCTCTTACACCCACATGACATGATTTGCATCTAACATGCGAATTCATTATGAAAATGCACGTAAATGAATGGCTTCTTCTTATCAATGGAAATGAAAATCCTAAAATCGAACTACAGTCTAATTGATATTTAAAACTCCACCCCCAAAAAAACAGAATGGTCTGAATCTTGATGTAATATCTAAAATTTTAGTAACGTAATAATCAAAATTTAAATTTAAAATACATTTTAGTTGTACATATACGTATTTATATTTGTCATTGATATGCAATTAATTAGTTAGCATAGAAGTACAAAATGATATGCATCAATTAATATTAGACATATAGAAATATTAGGTAAATATACGCTTCTCTATTTGAATAAGAAAATAATATTTTTAGTATGATATTAATATATAAAAGTATATGTACAAAGTATTAATTAGATGTACTCATAAAAATAATATTTCATTTACTATGATAGTAATATACATAGAGAAGTATATGTGTAAAGGAAATGCATTCATAAATGAAATATCTCATTTAGTATGATATTAACTAATTGATTGCGTATATTTACCAAACAATTTTATATGTCTAATATTAATCAATGTATATCCCTTTATATTTCTATGCTAACTAATTGATTGCGTATCAATGACAAAAATATATGTATATGTATATATATATGTGTGTGTGTGTGTGTGTGTGCTAATGAACTGTGTTTTAAACTTAAATTTTGGTTATTACGTCACTAAAATTTTAGGTATTACAATTTATAAAAAATAATATTTTGATTAGTGTAATAGCAATATATATAGAAAAGTATATGTACAAAGGAAATGCATTAATAAATACAATATCTTATTTAGTATGATGTTAAGGTATGCATATATAATAAATGATAGTCCCACATTGGAAAAATAGAAATACTAGTTAAAAGAGGGTATACATATATAGGAAATGATAGTCTCACATTGGAAAAATAGAAACACTAGTTGAAAGAGGGTATACATATATAGGAAATGATAGTCCCACATTAAAAAAATAGAAACACTAGTTGAAAGAGGGTTTTATATCCTACTCTACCTATCTCATTCATCCCAAAACAAGAGTTGAAATTCCTCTAGCTCTCTATTTGCTTACTTCTTGGCAAACTTAGTTATTTTCTTCTTTTCTTAAGCTATTCTAAATAGCTTGCGAAGTAGTAGCAATGAAGTACTACAAAGATTTTAGGAAGCGATCTTGATGTGAATTTCTTTCCCTTCTTTTAATTTATTATTTTGATTTACATAACGCTTGCTTATTTTATTAGTTTGATTTTATTTGTGTCCTTTGCATTTATGTAATTCAATTATTATGTTGCTCATGACCAAGAGAGTATGTTCTGTAGTTGCGTTGTAACATCTCAGAAATTTTATAGAAATTTTACTTAGAATATTACACAGAATTGATGAATGAAAAATTTGGCATGTCGTAGTTATCCAAGTACGGATCAAAAATCAATTTAAGGGATTTTAGAAAGAAAAAATATATTTTAATGCACAAAATGTGATATCATGGTCAAAAATACAAGGATATGTGCAAA
>JAJIYU010010707.1:0-15857 GCA_030144865.1 Tinospora cordifolia
CTCCCTCTCTCTCTACTCTCTTCCTCTCTATTTTTCTACGTCTCTCTTCTCTCTCTCTCTATCTATGTCTCTCTTCTGTCTCTCTTTCTACGTCTCTCATTCTCTCTTTACGTATCTCCCTCCCTCTCTCTCTCACAATTAGCTCTTCTTTTTAGAATGTTATGAATATGAAGTATGTGAATTTATGATGATCATGAGTTTATCATAATGTATTATCTAATATGTCATTATTTATAATTTTATAATTTATATATCATTAATTTATTAAATAAATAAAATTATAAAAATATATTAAACAATTCTTTAGGAAAATGTATATATTTATATAATAAGTGACTAATAAATAATTCTTCAGGGACTTTTAAATAATTATTTTAAGGACCGCCTAGGCCCCGCCTCGCCTTATTGAGGCTTATCGTTTTAAACCGCCTTACCGTCTTGACAACACTAGTTCAGACGTTAGAAATTAAGACACTACATCAAAAACTCGATAGCTACAGATAGAAATGAGCTCAAAGGACTCAAGTCAAAACAACAGTGCATCTTTGTTTTCATGAAACTTTGCATCTAGATTCTCTAACTTAATCATGGAGATTATTGAAGAGTAATGTATAAAGTGTACATGACCTCTAGACAGTATATAGCCTCAAATCATTTGTAGGCAAATGATGCAATTGCTAGATAATTTTGTAATTTTGTTACCATGCTATAAAAGTCAAGTCCCATGGACACCGATAGAAAGACTAATGTCAAATTTCACAATGATCAATGATGATATCAAATAGCAAAAATAGATCAAGCTTTGACTAAGTTAATCAGTTCTACAAACTGTCCTAAAAAAGAGCTTCTAGAAATTTGAGCATCCCAAAACTATCCATAAATAAATCCCTTTGCTTCAAGCAAACCTCTCATCAAAATTGCCACCATCTCAAGTTGTCCCTTCCCATGTTTGGAGGCAAAGATCCCATTAAATAGAGTTAGAAGGTTCAGCAATATTTGATTTCAACAATATTGCTTTTAACCAACAAGTGCAACTAGCCTCTTTTCACCTAGTAGCCATTGCTCTTCAATGGCATCACCGTTTTGATCAAATTCAAAGGGCTGCTCACATGGACAAAATTTACCACAACAATACTACTCCACTTTGAACCCACAAACAAGGACCCTTCAAAATCACTACTACACCTTAAACAAAATTCAAGAATTGTATACATAAATTTGAGAAGCTCTCAAAACAAATCACTAGTTTGCCCCAAAAAAGTTTCTTAATTGGGTGCTACATTGCCAGTCTAAAGTATGAGATCTACCTTTAGATTAAAGTTAAACAACACAAGACATTGGCAAATACAAATGTTGTGGCGCAATTAATCAATTAGTTCAATCCCCTGCAAAAGAAACCAATTTTTTTTTTCTTTCAAAACCAAACCACACTTACTTGGTGTGGGCAATGGCAAGAAGATAGCTTTTTGGGAAGAAACTTGGTGTAGGACAATACGTTTCAAGGAATTGTTCCCCAACTTATATAGGTTGTCGGAGAAACATAAAAAGCCCGTGGCAGATTTTTGGTGTGCAGTAACAGTTCAGAAGGTTCACCATGGGCTTGGAATCTTTACCCAAACAGAAATCTCAAAGAGAACAACATAAGTGAAATAATAGAGCTGCCAAGAATTCTTAGACTAATTTCATCCCACAGAAGAAGATGACAAACCAATATGGACCAAAGACTATTGGCATCTCTTCTCTACCAAATCCTTCTTGCTCAAATTAGCTACCAACACTCACCACAGCCTCCATCTGATCCACAAAGCCCCTACCAAGGCCAAATTCCATGTGTGGCTGCTTTGTCTTAAAAAAGCTTAGCTGTGCCCAAAATCTGCAAAGAAAATTCCATAAGACATCTTTATGTCCTTGTTGTTGCAAGTGTAGAGAGGCTGCTGAAGACATGACAAATCTTTTTGGTTGCTACCAAACAACAGTTGAAATGTGACAAAAGTGGCAGGCAAGGCTTGAAAGCATTCTTCCCCCAACGACAAAGGAGTGTTTTGTGATACCAAATCATACTCTTCCACTCCTCAAGGACTATAGGAAAATAATTTTGTTTGCTATTTAGTATAGTAATTGAGATGAAAAAAATTATATATTCTTTAAAGACAAGGCCAGATCGGTAGAAATTGTATGAGAACACTCCAAAATTTTGTTTGCATCGTGGGTTTCTTGAACAAAATTGTTTACGAGATACTCTTTTGCTCAATGGCTTTGTAATTAGCACAATATCTTGTAATCCTATGTTTGTTCTTGTCTAGACTCCTCATCTAGCTAGGACATTCCTTTATTTTATCAATATATTATAGTTTCCTTTAAAAAAAGAAAAAAAGAAAAATATCCAATCTTACTGCACCAACCACAATGATGACAATTATGGCTAGAAAGGAATAGTTGTATTTTTTTATGGAAAAAGCTACAATATCATTATACTATGGGATAATATAAGATTAGCGACAAGTTCTTGGGTGGTTGCGACAAAGTTAGTTCAAGGACCTACACTTTGGACTGGTGTATGAACTAAGAGAGCTGCCTCTATGAAGTATAGAGATTGTTTTTAGTTCTTGGTTTTGATATTTACTAAGATAGCTGCGGGTCTAAAGGTTTAAATTTTTTATTCAATTGAAAAAAACAACTACGATGATAATAACTGTGGTGCAACGCCCTCTTCTTGCACCTCATAAACAGTAAATTGATATTTTTGGGGAAGGTGCTTAGCAACCGCACACCATAAACAAGCAAAATTCAACATACTCCAAGTATGTGCACGAGCACATTATGCCCTCCTATACCCTGCTAGGATCACTAACTTAATAATCAGAGAAATTTTGGTAGACACCAAATTGACGCAAGCCTAACAAATGAATTATCTTGCAAAAGCAAATTATTCTTCAACCTTTGTGATATACCAAACTAGGTTTTAATACCAATTTTAAGCCAAACCTAGTAATAGCAGTTGAGAGATGTGTCAGCAACTACGACGATCCTATAACAAAGATGTCATTATGAATAACAAGATGGGAATAACTAGGAAGATGGTTTCACATATTGCATAGGAGTTGCAAACATGCCAATTTGTTGTGTTCAATTTGCTATCCATTGTTAGTTCATGGTTAGAGTATAATATCTCAATCCTTTTTTTATTTCATGGATGGGGTATACTCATATGACTACAAATCAGATTGGGCCTGAAATAATGCCTCAAAAGAATCTTTTGGGTATCCCAATATCAATAAGCTTAATGACAGCTTTTGCAAGACAAGCCATAGATCTGTTTGTCATCAATCATCACACACCCACCAGGCTGAGACGCTGAGTGTACCTCTACCAAAGCCCAAAGAGAAGGTTCAAGATCAAAACTTGAAGACCTACCAGTTAGACACTTGTGCCACTCGGATGGTCAAACCAAGGATAAGGAGAACATTAGAAGCAATAAAGTTGGTTGAGTTCCCTTAAAAAAATTATAAAAAAAAACATACACTGAAGAGGAAATCATTAATTTAAATAAGTCATTTGATTGGATTAAGGAACAAAATAAAAGTGGTCATAAGGTCACCAATCCCCTAATAAGGAGATGGAATTCCCCTGAACCATTGGCATCACCTCTACCCCACAACAATATAACGTTAGGACTCACACTCACTGGATTAGTTGAAGATTTTTAGACCTTGGTATTAACAGCATGACCACAGTAAAATTAGTATGTATTAAGCTTTTTCAATAGGTCTTGTGTGATCAATAAGGTGGTAATTTGAATGCCTTCACCTCAGGTCAATTGGCTCATTTAAACAAATTCCTCTCATACTTCATGAAGTCAAATAGAAAGAAACTCATCACTCACCCACCTTCTCCGCATCAAGTGAAAAAAATAAAAAATACTAAAGTAAACCTTAAAGAGGATTATCAACAGGACCGCCTATTAAATATCTATACTATATAGACTCAAGTTTGATTGGACCCCCACCAGTCAGCCGTACTTTTAGATTGACTGGTTTCTTACATGGGGTCAAAGCAAAATTTCTTTGGAGGTCTCCTCACAAGCATATTTCCTTGATTTATCTCAATTTTTATTAATCTGTCTTTCCTATTATAAATCTGATTTTTCCCATTTATTAACCATATCTTTCCTCTTTATTATAAATGTAGTCCACATACCATCATGCACGTGAGGAGTCATAAACATCTATATTCTCATGATATACACAAGTTGAGCTCATCTATCAACTATGGCTTTTAGGTTGGGCAGTTTCTAACACCATCCAGGTAGAAGCTTTAACCAAATTAAACAACTAAAACAGCATGCCTAGAAGGCCTCAACAGTGGTAGATTCTATTACCCTTCAAGAATTAGGAACAAATTTACTAATTAACCAAATCATAAATTAAATCCCATGTCTTTACAAATACTGGCTTAAACATGAGTTCAAACACATGATTTAGGCAGATGAAACAAATTTAACCATTTATCAATTTAAACTCATGTGTCAAATGACTCAATTTCAATTCATAGCTTTGATAAGTATGAGCATAAAGTCCAAAGTAAGCCTGTGTATCTATGTACAACCATTAAGCCCGTGTATCTATATACAACCACTGTATATATAAATACACCCAAACACATGAACAGAATGAAGTATTCCTATGCAACACGGCAGTGACATTGTAGATGAAGCAGTTGAGGGATGTTGATAATAGCACTTAACAGGAAGAAGGCATGTATTTGCCTTGAAAATTTGATGTCAAACATTCAGCTAATAGTTCCTTCCCTTTTTGCAAAATTTATAATGACAAGTGTCTATTATATTCATTTTGTTTGGTTGTATGCTTTCACTGTTCCTACTTTTCTTAAAATGTGTTGCAATCTACTTTACAGATCTTATTTGTACATAGACCAAAGCCACTTATCTATGTCAGTTGTAATGCATGCAACAACAATTATAGTACAATATAAATCAGAATTTAAGAATTAATAACAAGCTTCTGATATTATCAGAATCAACCATGTGGCATTATGGCACTGTCAACAGAAGGTAAAAAAACTTTAGAACTTTTGAAATTTACAAACCTGAAAGATAACTGACAGTGCTTCCAGGACAAATATCCCAGACGAAATAAATAACGGAAGGAACATTCCAGTGCAAGCAGCCATCGCAGCTAGTGCCCCTCCCAGAGCCAAGGATCCAACATCACCCATGAATATTGACGCCTTGTACCGATTATGCGTAAGAAAACCAACGCAGGCTCCAGCCATTGATGCACCAAATATAGAAATGTCTGTAGAATGTAAACAAAGTAGGAAACATTCACAAGCCATCCTAATAGAATTTATAACTTAAATTGTATCACAAACCAAGAAGCTAATAATGTACTATCAGAAATTTAAGTATAGGAAAGAGTACTATGCTATGAATAAAAACTAAATAAATAAGGGTACTGAGCCAACATAAAAAAGAAACAATGTCATCAGCAATCATGAAATGAGAAGAAGATGCTAACCAGAGCATATAGGAAGTGCAGCAATTGACATCCCAATAAAAGCCAATGCCACTGTCCCAGAAGCCAGCCCATCAAGGCCATCTGTTAAATTAACCCCATTTCCCATAGAAACAAAACAAAATGTAGTGAAATAAACATAAAACTTCCCCAGACATACAAGGCCCAAAGGTGCAGGTAGAGGTACCAACATTTTCCTACATTGAACAGTGAAGAAAGATGTCAATTGAAAGCAAAAGAAGACATATATAAACAATTAATGCACCAAAATGTACAACTCTGATACCGATGTCAACGAACAAAAGGATGCATTTAACAATCACTCTAGCACTTAAAATTTGTTGCATAAATTGTGATACTAGAGTTTTTCAATGGATTCCCAAGGGTTTGAACATTAAAGTTGTATGTCTACTCACACCGAGTACCCAGACTTTCAACAAGCACTTCCATTCATTCTAATACCTTCACCAACATCAAGATTACACAAACTGCAACTTTGCAGAAAGTTACTAAGGGGACAGATATAGCTTCCCTTTTACTTGAACTGGCAATTGGATAGCTATTAGAAATGAGATATTTCAACCTTTTCAGTGTTTTTTGAGTTTTTTCTCTTATTTTATGTGTTACTCAGACCCTTTATCTGGACATACCCATGTCGAATACTTCATGACGGCACATGGGTATAAGGTATGTGTCTGACACTCTAGATTTTATAATATGACTAAATGAACTCTGCAATAAAGAGAAATGAAAGCATCAAAGAAAATAGATATATGAAAATTCCACTTGAGTAGGAGAAAAAAAAAGGAAAATAAATGAGTGAAAATAAGGGAAAAAAAATTATATATATATAAGTCCCCTTATCACAAAATTTAAATATGAAAGAGTCGAACCTCTATATACACGCTCTAGTCTAACACCCGATCTCAAATCCAGGTATCGTAGCTTATTTTAACTTTCTTTTAGCTTAAAATTCAATTTCTCCTGATGTTGTCAAACCCTCAAAAAGTAACATAATCTGCTACATTGCTATTATGGTTAGACTACTATCTTACACAACCTGGCGATATCTGTAAATGACATAAAAATTGATCTAAGTCTTCTAGTAACTCTTTTGGCATATATTTTTTTTCTTTCGTTTTTTATCTCTTCATGGCTAGCCAACCGCAGCACTTGCATTCTACACTAGTTGATTGTTCTTCCTAGAAGGTTTAGGTGAGTTATTGTTTTTATTGTTGTTTGGTCTTTTGGAATAATCAGGAGAGGAACTTCAAGGTAGTCTGAAATAGTTCTTTAGGTTAGTGTTTTTAAGCTTTTCAATTACTATTTGAAGGATTCGTTGATGGGATTAGAATTATATTCTGTCTAGTTTTAATGTTTAAGTCTAGGTTTCTTCCGTGCATATTCTTGTCTAGCCTTTATACTTAATTCAATTCAATTCATTTCATTTCTTGTCGAAAAGAAGTTCTCTAGCTTGATATTAGAATGTATTATATTTTGTATGTGTGAGCATGTGTGTGTTTGTGGTCGTTTTATTTAATTTTAATTGGCATGACGAAAGAAAAATATACTGACTTGAAAATATGTAGCATGCTCTCATCTTGTTGGGTGGTCGATCAAAAGCCTAGGGTTGTACATCACTCGATTGACTTGAACCAACCCGACCTTTTCGGATCGAGCTAGGTTAGTATAGCACTTTAAGAGGTCAGGTAAAATACCCGACCACACCCAAGTAGGACGGGTCAAGTCTCGAGCCCAGACCAAAAAGGTCCTGACCTTCATTAACCTTCCTGTGTTTTCTTTTTGCCCCTATTCCTTTTTTCCCTTTTTTCCTGTCTTGTTATTCACTTATTCCTCTTTCATTTTCTGTTTCTATTCTTTCATCTTGCTTATACGAACAGCAAAACAGAAAACTAAAACCACAGCCACTCCTTTCATTCTCTCTCATCTCTCCTCTCTCTTTCAATGGCATCTTATTCTTTTTCTTCTTCTTCAATCTCCAATCTAATCTCCATTCTCTTCTACTCTTTCAATTTTCCTTTCTATTCTTCAATCTCCTCTTCATTTTCAAGTAACCATCCACAAAGCCCCCCATTCAATCTTCAAATCTGTGTTTCCTTCTTCTTCAAGTCATCATTCACAAAGACACAAAGGTAAATCTTCTTCTTCAAAGTTGCCTTATATGGATTTTATTGCTTCTTCAATCCACCATTCACAAAGACACAAAGGTAGATTTTCTTCTTCTTCAATCTTCTTCTTCGTTACATACAGACTACATTCTGTTAATGTGTTCTACATGTTCTGGAAATGTTCTGCTTGGTTTTTTTTTTTTTTTTTGTTTTTTTTACTGCTTCTCTCTCTCTCTCTCGATATATATATATATATATATTCTTTATACAGAATATAACAGTATCTGTTAAATGTTCTTTATACATACATATATAAATATACATACACACATATGGATTATATTGCTTATGTTACGTATATAAGTATAAGATTAAGATTTTTGTATTTTTAGGACCTAGGGATTATTAAGGTTTCATACAACTAGCAAATGCATGATTGTTTATGTGTTTATTTTTATTTATCTTTTTTTATGCTTTTGCTTACTTGCTAGATGCCATGTTTTGAGAAAAATCCCTTCTTGCAAAATCAAGATGTTGAGATGGAGGTACGAACTCCAAAGGATGACAATCCACCAGCCGATGAAATGGAAAGAGTTGCTCCTAATTTTATGCAGTTGCCACCATCTCGCCCAAGTAAAAGGAAAGCCACTATACCTGCATCAGATGCTTGTCCTCATTTTAATCACATGGATGATGATCCCAAAAACTCTAGGGCTGTATGTAAATGTTGTATTGCTAGTTATACTAGTCATCCTAAGTGTCATGGAACCAATAATTTGACGAATCATATTTTGCCCTGTAAGAAGTACCCATATAAAGATCCCTCCTTGTGGCCAATCTACTTTGTCTTTTCAAAGTAAGAGTAGAAGGATCTAGTACTAGCACTAGTTTGGTTGCCACTTCTTTTAGTGTTGCTCATTGTAGAGAATTGCTTGTCATAATTATAATTAAAGACAAGTTGCCTTTTAGATTTGTTGAACAAGAAGGATTCCGTTAGTATAGTAAAGGAGTGAAACCTAGATTTAAATTGCCTTCTAAAGTTGCTATGGTTAGGGATAGTATAAAGCTTTATCACAAAGCAAAGGAAAAGCTTAAATCTTTTTTTTTTTTTCTTTGTAAGAGTGGTCTAATGGTGAGTCTTACCACAAATTGTTAGAGATCAGGGCAAAATATAAATTACTGAGTCCTCACTGCACATAAAAACAATGAGTGGAAGTTACAAAAAAGAATTTTGAATTTTTGTTCCCTCCTCCTCTTGCTTTTTCACCACGTTCAGTAAGCGTCGAGCCACTATCCTAGTAGGCTCGTCATCTTCTTCTTGTGCTGACTCTGACTGGGTCACTGCGGCAACAAGACAAAAACTCATAAATAGGCCTTTAGTCCGTTGGGCTATGATCGGTGTTCTAAAAGTTTAGCTATTAAGGGATGGAAATAGAGGTCACAAGGTAAGGGACCGCAAATTTCATAGTAATAGAAATGCATGTCCTACCGAGACAAAATTAGCAACTTGCATCCTCTTGCCTAGCAAGTAGTGTTCGATCAATTACGTATTAATCAATATTCGATTAATTGGTCCGAGGTTATCAACAAAAAAGATTTTTCTAAACCACTTCGTTTGTTTTTGTCCATGGTAACACGAAGAATAGTGTTTATTCACGTGGCCTTTGACAGGATTGATCTTAAGCTTGATAACTTGCTTGTTCTAACTTCATGGTGATACTCGTATCTTTAATGTAAGATTTATCTCATCTTATCAATTGTTGTAATCTTGAATAAATCATGAATATTTGTAGGACAGTATTAAGAAAGAAAAAGATAAAATCTCAATGGACTTCCATTGATTGATCTCACCTTTGATGGAATCGATCCCTCGATTATTTTGCAAGAAGAAAAAGAAGAAAACAAGGGTTCTATGGAATTTCAAGTATTTAGTTTCACTAATAAAATACGGAGACTTACTTCACATTTGGAAGTACATAGAAAAGACTATTTACCTCAGAGAGATATCAATGGTATGAAGATTGAGAAGTGTTTGCTTGATTGGGGTATTGATCGAGTTTTCACAATTACATAAAACAAATTCCACTTATACTACAATGGCTTACTTGACTAAGAGAGTAAGAAATTGGAATGGGTTGGCATTAGACGTGAGTTCTTTCATGTTAGGGGTTATGCACTTATTCTTATTTGGTTGTGAATGATAGATTAAAAATTCATGATAAATCCATCATGAAGACTAGGAACATTGTGTTGTATGTGAGATCCTCCCCTATAAGACTACAAAAGTTCAAGACATGTGCAACAAAAGAAAAAATCTCTACCAATAATCTTGTTCCGCTTAGGTGTAGCAACAAGGTGGAACTCTACATACTTATGTTGGAGGCGGCTTCTAAGTTTTTGAAGGCTTTTGAAAGGATACAAGAACAAGAGAGTAAAAATTTTAAAGATAAAGATTATCCCTCTGCTATTGATTAGCATAAAGCTATTTTTTGAGGCTTTTTTCAAATTTTTTTATGAAATTACTTTGAAATTTTATGAATCTTTATTTATGACCAACAACAAATGTTTTCCAGAAATGTATTTCATTCATTTCTTGATTACAACCCATTCTGCTTCGTTTGATCTATTCTTGAGGAGTTTATCATATAAAATGAAAGCAAAATATAAAAAGTATTAGGGGAAAACTGAAAAAACCAATTTGATATCATATGTTGCTAATGTTCTTGATCCAAGGTATAAATTGAAACCCTTAACTATTTGCTTAAAGAAAAGGTATTGAGTTGAACAAAGCGACTTGGTTGCAAATAAGGTTAAAGTATTGTTGAGAAGGTTGTTTGTTGCATATCAAAATGCTAATTCTAGTGGTCAGAATGAAGATATGTGTCAATCCTCACAAATTACTAAAATGGAGCATGTTGATGGAATTTTGCCATTTGGACAAATTATTAAACAACTAGATGAAGAATGTGAGGAAAGCAAGTCAAAAGTTGACTCTTTCTTAGCTGAGAATCAAATTAGGGAAAAAGGAGATGATTCATTTAATGTTTTGAGTTGGGGACAAGACAATTGTACAATATTTCTTTATTCTTGGGCCTTGTTTGTTACATAGGATAGGAATAGGATAGGATAAAAAATTGTCCTAATCCGGTGTTTGGGGCTACATAGGATAGGACAAAAAATTGTTCAAGCCCACTTATTTATCCTATGTTGGTGGAATAACTCAAACCCACCGTTTTAGGCGGGATTGAATTATCCCATCCAAAAAAAAAAAAATTGACTTTTATTTTTTTAAAATTTTCATAACCTATCCTATCTCATCCTATCCTATCCCACTAAAATAATTTTATCCCATCCTGTGCACCAAACGGACCCTTGTTCAAATAATTAAACCTGTCATGGCAGTTACTATTTCTACTGTTCCTTCAAAATCAGCTTTCAATACAGGTGAACACCTTCTTGATCCATGCCACTCCTCTTCAGCTCCCAAAACAGTAGAGGCTCTTGTATGTGAACAAAAAATTGGCTTCAATCTTCACTTATTCCGATTGATATTGGTACAAAACTTAGTACAAATTGATAAATAAGGTACTATTTTAAAAAATCACTTAATAGTTTCAACTATTGTTGATCTTTTTTAGTTGCATATAATTGATTAATCTAATTTATTTTTGTCTTTTAGATCTCTTTAATGAGGAAGATAAGTCAATAGTTTATGATCCATAGGATGAAATAAGGTTGTTGATATAAGTTCTTAATTTTTTTTTTTATCTAATGTTTAAAACTTGTTTAAATATTATTATGGTGGTCATAATGTTTTTTTTTCATCCTATGCAGCTTTTGACTTGAAGAAGAAGTAAATTCTAATACAGGTTGGAGTTGAGGCGTTACTCAATATGGTTGATCTATCTTATGATTTTTTTCTAATATAGCCTTTGGAAACTTAATTATAATTTGTAAATTTATATTATATCAGGACTTTGGCCAGTGGATTTTAGGTTTAAAGTGTTCTCCAACGTTTACAATTTGTATTATAAATATTTTTTTTGTTGCTTTTTATGTGTGTGGATATTTGATTTTCAGGTAAAGATGGTATATGACCATGAAGAAAAGAGCCAATACATGGCTCTTATAATTATTTTAATTCAAATTTTGATGATTTTGCAAATTTTATTTGGATTATATTTATAGGTTTGGAAACATGAATAATTGAATGTTTATGTAATGCTTAGTTTGTTTATAGATTTTCTTGTATGAATAAGTTAGATTTTTTAAACATCTACAAATAAAGTTATTTCTTGATTTATATTTATGTGGAATTGCAACAGGTTCAGATTTATCATGTCATTTATATTAAATTTAAAAATATCTAAGTAATGTTTTTGTGTTTTATACAATTTAAATGTTTTACTTTAATTTTTACAAATTAATGATTGGGCTGTGAATATTTAAAAAAAAAAATTGATTGCATCAGTTGAATTTCAAATTGGGTTTAAAAAGTGATTTCAAAAAAATTGAAATTAGGTCCATTAACAAAAGGCCTACACAACCAACCCGACCGACCTGACATTTGGACAGTTGGGTTGGACCCTCTATTCTCTGTGGGTCAGGTTGGATCGAATTTTGCAGGAGCCAACTCGACCTAGTCAGGTCAAATTTTCGTGGATCAACCCAACCCAACTAGTGATCGACCCTACAAAAGCCAAGCATTTTACTGAATATCCAAACAGGAACCAACCAACTGACATTTAACAACTGGTACCATAAAAACATTTGGCATCACAAAAAGATTTTAGATTGGAGTCTCACTCATTATATATACAATAAGCTTTTATATTATCTGCATGAATAATTTAGTAATGCAGGTATGTTATTGGAACCAAAACATAGAATAATCAGACTGTCCATGTCTCTTTTTTTTGTTTGTTTTTTGTTTTTCACAAATGGGGGAAGAACAAGGAATTTAGAGCATTTCGTAAACCCTAGACTTTGTTTCTATTGCACGTGAATTTCCTGTCCAAAATAAATTTTAATAAAATATTATTATCAAACAACCAAGATGAAACATGCAAAATCTGTATCCAGCCAAAATAAACTGCATAATGCATGAACTTTTCTGAAAGACTTTCTAATGAAGAATAACCATGTTACCATTAGAAAATCTTGACAGTTTAGTAACTAGAAGCTATACATGCTGTATGGTGATGTTATACTTGTTGAGTTCAACCAAAATCCAAACCATGTTCCAGTCGCTACCTACAAGAGAACAAGAATTTAATATAGAGCTAAAATTTGGAAGCATCTATCTTCAAAACCAAGTAGAATGGAATATGCCAAAAAAAAATATAATAAAAATAAAAATAAAATTGAAAGGGACAGATACTATTTTACCTCCAAGAAGATTTTTGCCCATGCTGGTAATCCATGATTATGATTTTTTACAATACTAAATATATCATCAAGTAGTCCTATTGTTGCAAATGCTAGAGTTGCTACTGCTACTCCAGATACTTCCACAGAAGAGGAACCAGATATAAATCTCGCAACAACAATACCAATAGGTATGAAAAACAATCCGCCCATCGTAAGGGTTCCCTTCTTAGAAAAGTGCATATTAGGCCCTTCTTTCCTTATATTTTGATAAATCCTCAAACTATTAAACACTTGGATGCATAAATATCCCGCACAAGATGTTAATACTGCTGATATACAAAAAGGTTGTGTCAAGTGAAATGGCGGCAAGGGTATTCGGACAATCTTCCAGGAACACCAGTCCACAAATAAAAGAAGGACTACCATGAACGCTATCAATCCTAGATTAACCACAAGTCCTAGTTGAGTCCTGCCATTAAAAGAGCATCACAAAAAGAATTATATTTAAAAAAATAAATAACAAAAATCAAAATACTAAGAATTTTCATTATCAAATAGCAATAGCAGACTGCATCATTACTCTCTATTCAACTAAATACCAAATTTAGTTAGAAGTATTGTATGTTTTGATGTAATTGGACTTGATGTAAGGAGAGCAATCATAGATTATTTGCGGATGTGGTGTCTGATTACTTTTTAGTATGAGATACTTCGAACTGAAAACAAGGGCCTGGTTTCGAGGTCTAAATTGGCTAGGGTTTATTTTTGGGGCAGTTTATGAATTGAAGCAATTTCATATCTCTGAATTATTAAGTCAATTTATTGTCATGAACTGGAGAAGTATTTTTAGTGCTTCATTATATCTCTCTCTCAAAAACAAATAAATAAATAACAAATTACCAACTCAAAAAAAACAAATCGTCACTTCAGATTCAATTCAGTATTTCAAGCATTTTTCATCCCAATTTATGAAAGCATCACTTCTTGCTTTTAAACAATTTGACTTTAGAAGTTGTTCAAACAAATACTGGGTAAAAAAATATGTAAAGCACATTATCTATTAAATGGCATCTCTTGCCTGTTTGTCTTGCGCCGTCTTCGTAACATTGCCAGGCGATATGTGGTCACTGCAAAACCCCCATCAGATGAATCAAACCGCTCCTTCATTCTAGGCAAGTCAACATCTCCAATAGGATTTATTATAATTTCAGTATCACTATCTTCACCACTGGATGATAGAATGTAAGAACTACTACTAGAAATCCCTTCATTGTCACCCCACTCGTCAAATAAAGAAAAATCATCTAAACCCTGAAAGGAGAGTTCAATAAACACAAATTCAACCAACTTCTAAAAAGGATAATCTCATCTTTACTAGATGTCCTGCCAAATGTACATTACATAATATTTTTTCTCGCACATAATCAAAATTCTATATAAAATACAGAACTCGGGACCATCTCTTTCGATTGTTTAGTGATATTGTCAAGGAGCCAAGGCATTGTCTAGAAAATTGATCCCATCTTGGCAACGAGGTGCCTAAGCATGGCCAAGTCGAGGCCTAAGGATCACAAATACTATTTATCTATAGAACTTAACTAAGATTGTTTAGCAACTATATGGACATTTATTATATACACATAATTAATAATATAAAATTTCGTGCTAAAAAAACATTTGACTGTAGTTTATAGTTTTCAATCTTCAGTTCCCCGTATTAAAAATCAGAAAACATTGAAAAATCAGACAAATTTTCCTAAAATAAGACAAATTTCTTGTTTACTTACTCTCACTTATTGTTATCCCTAAAATAAGACAAGTTTCTTGTTTGCTTACTCTCACTTATTGTTATCCCTTTTGTTCTCCCACTTAAGTTAATTTCACCTATTAATTTTTTTTTTTTTTAATGTCTTCTCCTCTTCCTAATGAAGAATGAATTTAGAAATACTCTAAAATTCAAAAGTGTCTTATCGTTAAGATGTCAGATACAAGTAATTCAAGCTGAAGTTAAAGGGTAATATAGAACAAAACTAGAATGGTATTTGGAGGTTTGAATCGTAAAACATGCCATTGACATTAATTATTCCACAATTCATCATCATTGTTTTTGACCCAAGGAAGTTTTCTCAGTTTAAATGAAGAAAAGAGATACAAGCCAAGGAAGGACTAGATTTAAAGTTGTAAAGTTAATCAAAATAATATAGTTAAAAATATATATATACTCTTAAAAGTTAAAAGAATTAGATATCTTGCAAAATAATTTCATTCACTTTCTAATTATTTTCCAAATTTATTCACTTACTCAAATGATCGATGTTTGCAACATCTCCAATAGGCTATCGCCATGATTTTCTCTTTAAATCACAAAAAAATACCTCATTACTTGAAGCTATTCGAACCGGAGAACGCCGCAAAGTGAATCCGCGACGACGTCTAACTTTTGATCCATCAAACTACGCGAAAAAATAAATAAATAAATTTCACTAAATGAATAAATATCAGAATCCAATCAACGAACCAGACAACAAGGAATCAGAAAACGACATGAAAAACCAAATTAACATTGAAATGGTCGTCGGAGAAACAAACGGTGACAATTTCTTATATTACCTTGAATCTGTAAGAGAAGCGTCGACGGGTAAACGAAGCGGAGAAGATTTTGGTCCGAGAATAGGAGATTTGAGGCTTTAAAGATTTTCTTAAGTCTGCTGTGCAGCCGGTGAGACGGAGCGTCACACACGACATTTTCAGGTTTCTGTTCCTAACGTCCCAAACCAGAACGGGAAACGATGGGATAGCAAATAATTTTTTTATTGTATATAAA
>JAJIYU010010708.1:0-15912 GCA_030144865.1 Tinospora cordifolia
AGCACAAACCAAGTAAAGCCAAACCTTTGCAGGTGTCTGAAACATGGTCTTCATCAGGTTGACTGGTCGATCATTATAACAAATCCATTTTGCCCCCTCGATGCATAGTGTCCGAAGCACCTCATCCGGGTCATAGCGCGGCAGTACATTGTAGTATTCATCCGGGGTATTTGCTGGCAGCCCATAGAATTGTTGATTGCTGCCGCTCCAAACTACACCCACTTGCCTCGGACCCATATAGCTGTACCCTCCCTATCAGTGGCATTAGCATAAAACTCTTGAACCAGAGGGATCACCGTTGTGCCAGGAGCTTTTATCAACTTTTCCTAATGACGGCTTGCTATTACAGTGTCAATCCCTAGGTTGGACTCTTCTTGCATCAACATAATACCCCTCTCAGGTATTAAATGTCTATTAGATTGTATCATACTGAACCATTGCTTTGCAGCGGTGGTTCGAAAGCGTGCTCTGTCTGCTGGTGGGGGTGGTGGGGCTGCAGGTTGTTTACCCTTTGATGCTGAGTGTTTCGTCCTTGGTGGCCTACAAAAATTGTGTCATATTCACAAAAATAGCTCCAACTCATTGAAGACACCCATTCCAATCATAAGCAAGCACATTCGAATCAAGTAAACCAAAACACATGCTTTGAAAACCAAAGAAATGGACAATATTGTATAAAAACAAAGTCAAATGAGAAAATAAATGAAAGTATGCTGTTAATCTATCAAAAACAAACGAACACAAGAAGAAATTTTCTGTACACTAGCACAGATGCAAACATGAAAGAGGAATTAATAAAACTAAAAAGAAAGCACTTACATTTTTGCTGGAGATAAGAAGTAGAACTCAAAATTGCTTAATACTAGAGAAACTTTAAAGATTTTGTGGATGAAAATGCAAGAATGGCCGCACTCTTTCCTTAAATACATGCACGAACCGTGGTCAGTGATCTATGGACCGCGGTCCATGTATGGAAGTTGAAATGACCCATGTCTGTGGACCGTGGTCAGTGAATTGCACAAACTGGAGGACCGCGGTCGACAGATTTACATTATGCATAGCTTCTGTGGACCGCGGTCACTAGTTTCGAGCATCACTATGGACCGCGGTCGGCAGAAGGAAATTATCTGTGTCCTACTGTTGACCGCGGTCACTGGAGTGTGGACCGCGGTCAGCAGAGTATATTGAGCCTTTTAATGTCAAAATTTACTTCTACCTTCCCTGTCTCTTACACAAATGATAGGACCATCCAAAATAAGCAAACAAAAGTACTAGAAAATAGACAGAATCAGTGGGTTGCCTCCCACCCAGCGCTATTTTTAACGTCGTTAACTCGACGTGGATACGATATGTCACTCCTTCAGCACCGTCAGTGAGATAGTTTGCTTCATTCCTCCATAAAAGATCTTCAAACGCTGGCCATTCACCTTAAATTTGTGTCCATCTTGCAAGCTTTGCACTTCAACAACACCGTACGGAAAGACTTGTGTCACTAAGAATGGTCCGGACCAACGGGACTTCAACTTTCTAGGAAATAATCTTAATCTCGAGTTGAATAACAAGACTTGCTGGCCAGGCTGAAACTCTTTCTTCTCAATAATCTGATCATGCCATTTCTTCATTCTTTCTCGATAAATAGTGTTGTTCTCAAAGGCTTCCCTACGAAACTTATCTAATGCAACCAATTGAAGCAAACGATTCTCTCCACATGCTGCTGCATCAAAGTTCAGCTTCCTAATAGCCTAGTAGGCCCTATGCTCCAACTCACAAGGTAAATGGCAAGACTTTCCATATAGCAACTGATATGGCGACATACCAATTGGTGTTTTAAATGTTGTCTTGTACGCCCATAATGCATCATCTAACTTTTGAGCCCAGTCCTTATGGTTTGTTCCAACTGTCTTCTGCAATATAGCCTTGACTTCTCTGTTGGAAACTTCAGCCTGCCCATTAGTTTGAGGATGATATGGTAAGACGACTTTGTGCCTAACGCCATACTTGCTGAGAAGATTGTTGAAGATTTTGTTGCAAAAATGTGTTCCTTCATCACTCACAATGGCTCGAGGGGTACCAAAACGAGAGAAAATATTTCTTGTAAGGAACTTAAGGACCACACGTGCATCATTCTTTGTCGTAGCCACAACCTCTACCTATTTAGAAACATAATCCACAGCTAGGAGTATGTAATGCTTACCATTTGATGGAGGAAAGGGGCTCATGAAGTTTATGCCCCAGACATCAAATAATTCAACCTCCACAAAAGAAGTTAGAGGCATCTCATTCTTCCTAGAAATGTTTCCCTGTTTTTGGCACACCTCACATGACTTCACAAAAACATAAGCATCCTTCAACATACTAGGCCAATAAAATCCACTTTCAAGAACACGCCTAGTTGTACGTTGGTGGCTATAATGACCACCATAAGGTGCTACGTGACAGTCATGAAGAACCTTGTTAAAGTCTTCTTCTGGAATGCAACGTCGGATGACTTGATCAGCACATCTACGATATAAAAATGGATCATCCCACAAATAGAACTTGCTCTCATGCAAAAAATGCTTCAATCGGCTTTGAGAAAGATCCGGTTGAGTCACACCTATAGCTTTATAATTGGCAAAATCAGCATACCATGGTACATTGCTACTGATAACAAACAGGCTCTCATCTGGAAAAACTTCCACAATACTTCTCGGATCAGGATTTGCATCATTAGATAGACGAGACAAATGATCAGCTACCACATTTTTTGTGCCCTTCTTATCTATCACTTCTATGTCAAACTCTTGCAGCAACAGGATCCATCTTATGAGTCTTGGTTTCGCGTCCTTTTTTGCAAAAAGTTGGCGAATAGCTGCATGATCAGTGAAAATTTTAATATGTGAGCCAACAATATATGATCTGAACTTGTCACAAGCGAAGACAACAGCTAATAGCTCCTTTTCAGTGGTAATGTAGTTCCTTTGCGCATCATCCAACATCTTGCTTGCGTAGTAAATGGCTCTACACAGTCTATCTCTTCTCTGCCCCAGCACTGGGCCTACAGCAAAGTCACTAGCGTCACACATAATCTCAAATGTTTCCCCCCAAATTGGTGTACACATAATAGGAGCAGATATCAATGCCTTTTTCAACGTATTGAAAGCTTCAATACATTCACCAGTAAACTTAAATTCAGCTTCTTTTTCAAGTAGCTTACATAACGGCCAATTGATTTGGGAAAAATTCTTAATGAACCTCCGATAAAAACCTGTGTGCCCTAAGAAACTGTGTACTTCTCTAACTGATGCTGGAGGTGCTAGCCTCTCAATGGCTTGAATCTTTGCTTTATCAACCTCAAGGCCATTAACAAAAACTTTATGCCCTAAGACAATTCCTTCCCGAACCATAAAATGGCATTTCTCCCAGTTTAGAACCAGATTCTTCTCTTCACAACGGGCGAGAACTTTGTCCAAATTAATCAAGAAATCCTTGAATGTTACACCAAACACTGAAAAATCATCCATAAACACCTCCATGATGTCTTCAATCATGTCTGAAAATATAGCCATCATACATCTTTGAAAAGTAGCTGGAGCATTGCACAACCCAAACGACATCCTTCGAAAGCCATATGTCCCATAAGGACACGTGAATGTCGTCTTCTCTTGATCTTCGGGTGCAATAACTATTTGATTGTATCTAGAATACCCATCCAAGAAGCAATAAAAATCATACCCAGCTATCTGATCTAGCATTTGATCAACAAACGGTAAAGGAAAATGGTATTTGCGAGTGGCTTTGTTCAGCTTCCTATAATCAATACATACTCGCCATCCTGTGGTTGTTCTTGAAGCAACTGTTTCTCCTCTTTCATTTGTGATAACAGTTATGCCCCCTTTCTTTGGAACCACATGAATAGGGCTTACCCATGATGACTCTGAAATAGCATAGATAATTCCCACTTTCAACCACTTCATCATTTCCTTCTTGACTACCTCTTTCATGATAGGATTAAGTCTTCTTTGATGCTCAACTGTAGGCTTATGGGGTTCTTCCATTAATATCTTATGCATGCAAACAGCTGGACTTATCCCTTTTATATCTTCTATAGTCCATCCAATAGCTTGTTTGTGATTTCTCAACACTTGCAGCAGCTCCTCTTCTTGGACAGGTGTCAATGAGGAAGAAATGATCACCGAAAACATTTGTTTCTCATCTAAATGAACATACTTTAAATGTTCAGGTAATGGCTTCAATTCAACAGTTCTAACAGCCTCTTGAACCTCCTCAACATGAACTTCTTCAGAAAATGATGCTTCAACACTGTTTGGTTCTGAAGGACATGCTTCTAAGGCCAACAAAATCAACTTCTCATCGTCATTAACAGCCGTTGGATAAGTAAGTGCACGAGATATACATCCAACCCATTCGTCTTGAGAACTCAACTCATTCACAACTTCCACCACACAAGAGTTTATTACCTCTACTCTGTTGCAATCATGAGATTCATTCGGGTAATGCATTGCTTTGTAGAGATTGAAAACTACCTTTTCTTCATTCACCCGCAACGTTAGTTCTCCCTTATGGACATCAATGAGTGCATGACCTGTGGCTAAGAAGGGTCTTCCAAGAATCAATGGTATTTCACAGTCTTCTTCCATATTTAATACCACAAATCAACTGGAAATATAAATTTATCTACCTTTACCAACGCATCTTCAATGACACCTCTCGGGTATGTTAAAGATCTGTCCGCCAACTGAAGAGTGATGGTAGTTGGTTTGATTTTAGACAATCCCAATCTCTTGCATACTAACAAAGGCATGAGATTTATGCTAGCTCCTAGATTGCACAATGCCTTCTCAAACATTTCAGCCCCTATGTTACATGGTATAGTAAAACTTCCAGGATCTTTCACTTTTTTAGGAAGCTTTCTTTGAAGAATTGCACTACACTCTTTAGTTAGTTTCACAGTTTCGAAATCCTCCAACTTCATTTTCTTTGACATGATCTCTTTCATGAACTTTGCATAATTGGGCATTTTTTGTAGAGCTTCAGCAAAAGGAATGTTAATATAGATTTTCTTAAACATTTCCAGAAATTTAGAGAACTAATCTTCTAACTTTTTCTTTTGAAACCTTTGTGGAAAAGGTAATGATATAGGCTCTAATTCTTCTCCAGCTTGCCTAGCACTCGGCCCACCCTTTCCTTGTGATTTTGTGCTCTCACTTTCTTGAACAACTGGTGGTTTTGAGACATTCTCCTCATAAGAAGCAACTTCTTTACCCTTTTTAGATGATTGAGCTGGATAAGGACGACTTGCTACTTCTTTCCCGCTTCTAGTAACTACTGCTTTGCAACTTTCTTTTGGGTTGATCTGAGTGTCACTTGGAAGAGAATTTTTTTGCTGGTTTGACACTATTTGGGCTAGCTGTCCAACTTGAGTTTCCAAGCTCTTCACTATTGCATTCATATTCCCCATTTGAATTTCGATTCTAGAAACTCTAGTATCATTCTTATCTACTCTTCCCGTCAACTCCTTGAAAAACTTTGACTGCATCTTTATCATTTCATCAAGCTTGTCCTCTAGAGATGGCTTCTTGTCTTGCAAAAGTTGTTGTGACACAAATCCTGGTGGTACTTGAGCATTCCTGTTGTTTGCATATGAAAAATTCTCATGGTTTCGCACTCCAGGATGATAGTATTTTGGAACATTGTACCCCCTAGCTTGTCCTTGGTAACCATTGAACTTGTTCATAGCATGCATCTGTTCAATGGAAGCCTCTCCAGAATATGATGCCTTCCCCGCATCCGTAATTGACTGCACTTGCTGAATATGTTGGTTCTAAAACTGACCACCATTGTTCTTCTCTTCTACCAAATTCAGTCTATCAGTCATTGCTGCTATTTGAGCATGCAATGCACTGATGTCATCTCATGAATACCAACTCTTTTGATTGTCCCTCTTTTAGTGCCATTACCATAGGCATTTGCTGCCATGTCTTCAATCAATTGCGTAGCATCCGTAGTAGACTTCACCATTAAAGAACCTCCAGCTGCAGAATCTACTAGAGCTCTTGTTGGTGGTGTAAGTCTGCTATAAAACATCTGAATTTGGAGCTACGGAAGATAGCCATGCTGTGGACATCTTCTAAGTAAATCTTTGAACCTCTCCTAAGCTTCATACAATGATTCAAATTCTGATTGCTTGAATGAACTGATCTCACCCCGCAATTGATGTACTTTTGCAGGTGTGAAGTACTTTTGCAGAAATTTCTGGCCCATTTCTTCCCACGTAGTGATACTACCTAGAAGTAGAGTTTGCAACCAACTGCGAGCTTTGTCTCTTAGAGAGAAAGGAAACAACCTCAATCTCAGCTGATCTTCTGTTACTCCGTTCATCTTAACAGTGTCACATATCTCCATAAATGAGTTGAGATGAGCCATGGGGTCTTCAAGTGTTGAACCTCCAAATTGTTGCTGCTGCACCATAGTGATTAAAGATGGCTTCAACTCGAAATTATTTGCATTGATTGGAGTCCTTGCTATGCCGGAATAATTATTGTTCAAGACTGGTTTAAAGAAATCCCTCAATGGTGTTTCACGGTGCTGATCATCTCTGTTATTTCCCACACCAGAGCATCCACTATCAGCCATTGTTGTTGTTTGCCTTTGAGCCTCTAATCTGATTTGATTAATAGTTTTTAGCAAATCTGGATCGTCAGAATCAACTAGGCGTTTACTCATGCAAACCTGAAACTCACAAACACACAGATCAAGTGTATTCAATGCAATCTTTACAAAATTATTCAATTAAAACGCAATAATGAAATAAAATACTCTCTTGACTAAGACCAGACCAAATTCAACTGGTTCTAACAACACTAACACCATATTTATCCCCGGCAACGGTGCCAAAAACTTGTTAGCGATCCCGCAAGTGTACGGGATCGTAGTAGTAATACCGGTGAGACCGGATATCGTCCTCAGGGAAAAAATACTTGTTCGTGTAAATTAAAGCCCAATCTAGTATTGGTTTTAGTTTTATCAAGACGTTCAAATCAAGTTGATAAGCAATTGTATATACTGAACTCAAATATCTTAAAAATAGTAAAATTGGAAATGAATTGATTCGGTGACAATATGTAGAAAGACTGTTTGGGTTAGTAGACTCCTTTGTATGCTCTGTAACTTAATTTAAGATGATGATATACTAGCACTTTGATTACTGCACTTGTAATCAGGACCCTATCCCTAGGTGTTCTAATCATTCATTGAGATTGTTTCTCGATACCTCTTCCAAGGTGTTCAATCAACAATCCATTGGGTTCAAATAACGATTCTTATGCTATATCTCATAGATCCAGTCACAACCTTCCGATTAATGACCTGATCTAGAACTTTACTGCTATAACCTCTCACAAAACCTCTCTCTCGAGAAAATTCGATGATCTCGGATTCTCTACGCCTATAGCCAGTAAGCATAAAGCATTAAGCATAAACAAATAAAGTAAAGTGCAAATAAACCATTGAAAATGATAAAAATCACAGTTCATACATTGGTGTCTACTACCCAAACAGTAAAATGAATTAGCTAGACATTGAAGAAAGATTCATCACATAAAGAAAAGAATAGAAATCATTCATACTCAAATTGATAATGAAAAACTCCTTAAACTTCTTCACAAGACTCTGTTTCTTCAGCCTCCTTCGTTTCTTTCCTAATTTGGTATCCCCCTTCTGTTAATCACCATTTTCCTTTTATAACCGCACTCAATTAACCCTAAAAATCACGATATTCGCGCAATTTAAGTGAGTGACCGCGGTCAGTGATTCTGTGCAAAAAACCCAAAAAGATCTGCGCAAACTGTGGACCGCGGTCTGCATGTTTCTGTGCAAAACCTGTTCTGGTGACTGCGGTCACCAAATTATAGACTGCGGTCTCCAGCACACAATGTACTGATTTGGCTCGTCTTTTGCTACTGCGGTCTTCAGTTGATGGATTGCGGTCTTCTGGTGTTCTTCTCATGATTTTCCTTCTTGAATCACTTCCTTTTGCTCACTGCTTCAATCTAACTCCTGCAAAACACTTAAATTCTTTCCCAGACATCATTTCTCATAAAAGAATAGCAAAGCTCATCAAAACAAGGTTTAAAAGTCATTAAACAATGCAAATCTCTGATTACATGCAATTATGACTAATTTATGCAATTTTAACTTCTATTCTACTATATTGCTTCTAAAATGTAACCTTTAACCTATTCTAATGTTAGTTTGCTACGCAATTAGCACGTACCTTCTTGTTCCAGCCATTATCTATAAATTTAACACTCGGTTAGTTTTTGCCTTATCAATTGTTCGTACTATTATTACTCCAGATTCATGTCTTTATGTCTTCGATTTGTTTAGTGGCCTAACAATTTATGCTTCTACGTTCTTTTTGTGCATGGGTACGGGATTTGGTTTCAAAATAAATAAGCAATAAAGCATGCATAGCAAACAATCATACCATCAAGCTAGCACAACAAGGTTCCAAGCTTCCACCTAAGTTTTCAGGTTCAAGTGTCTCATACCACTCTACCCCTTCTACTTAGGTTTTCACCCGGGACAAAGCTGCATCCAACCAATTTTCACAAATGTCTCAATTTCCAAGGCTTCCCAAGCTCTACTACACTTGACTGTCCCATACCAACCAAGCATAGGAAAACAAGTTCATCCAAAGCCACCGATCACTCACCACACATGGTCTATCATTATCCAAGTCCAAGATTCTTCTATATCCTTGAATCCTATGCGTCCCATACCACATAGAAACCAAAGATACAAGATCCTCCCGATCTCGTGTCCTGACCAAACAAGTGTTCATTTTTCACACATTTGCAGTCTCTAACTTATGCCCTAAAAGTTTATTCATTATTCAAGGTGCCACCTTTGGCAACCCCCAAGTCTCTAATTAAGGTCTCTTCCCTAGACCTAGGTTCTCAAATCCTTTTTGGCATCTCATTTGGACCATAGTGAATTTCTAGCCCTCAATTACCACCTCCTTGTTTTATCTCGTAAGAAAATAAGTGTGTTCTTCAACTCTGACTACTTGTATGAGCTAGTGGGACAACCTCCAGATCGGAAGGCGAGACCGAAGTCTACTTAGCAACCGTGCTTTCTAGAATAGGATAACCCATCTCCCTTTCAATGTTTAGCTTTACTCGGGACAAGTTTTACCCACTATCAGTTCAACTTGTAATCTTTGTATCCAAACAAAACCGTTGAAAACATATATCTCTTTTCGAAAAAAAAAATTTCAAAATCATTTCAGTTTCCAAAACAGGAGGTAGGGCTTCTAAATTAAATAAATAAATAGTGTTACCAGACTAGTCAATTCCTTCTAATTCTTGCCCAAGGCATCTAAAGCTTAGGCTCTGATACCACCTTTGTAACACCCCGCCTCCCAAGTCTCATCTTCCACGTCATCTGATGGTTCAACTCTCTTTGATCAAAAATCTTGGGATGCCCGGGAGACGGGCCCGTGCTACATTTTCTTCTTCTTGGACCCAAATCCATTAGGGTTCCTGTGTACATTAGTTTATGTACAAAATGACATCATGGTAAATAAGATTCTTCATTTATTCATTCAAAAATTTCGAGTACAATAATCCATTACAGCGAAAAATAAATTCAAAGTTGAAATACATGATTTAGCTTGGGTCGATGCGCCTTACATTGAAATAAATAAAAACTTTCAATAGATAAATCTCCTCGTAAGCTGATTAATTTCCTGAGATGCGAAAAATAGGGGGGTGAGCTAAAAAGCCCAGTGAATCATTCCATCTATTTAATCCATTATTTCAACCAAACAATGCAAGCATATCAAATACTTTCAGAGATTAATTCAATTCAACCAATTTATTAATTTAGTCGTAATTTAGACCAAACGGGAATAACCTCTGTGCTCTAGATGTAGGGAGAGAGATCAATTCTGAAACTCAAACCCATCTCTAGTAGGATCATTCTTGAAACTCGTTCCATTTTGGTGTCAGTATTGACAACCAGTTCCAATTTTACATGGAACACAGAAAGTCCCCCGTACCGGTATGTGGTTGAAATCTTATTTAATCTGATTTTTGTGTACAAAAACATAGTAATTAAACATACCAAACAAGCAAGCATTATCTAAGTCAAAATAATAAATTAAAAGATAGGAAAGAAACTCACCTCGAGATCGCTTCCTACATTCTTTATAACACTTTGTTGCTACTACTTCGCGAATTATTTAGAGTAGCTCAAGCAAAGAAGAACTAGAACTAAGGTTGTCAAGAAGGAGGCAAAGAGAGAGAGCAAGAGAAATTTTCAACTCTTGTCTTTGGGATAAATAAAATGGGTGGAGTAGGGGGTTTTATATAGGGCCCTCTTCCAAATATCGTTTCTATCTTTCCAATGTGGGATTATCACTTCCTACATGTGCATACCTTGACATCACACCAAATGAGATATTTCATTCATGAATGCATTTCCTTTACACATATACTTCTCTATGTATATTACTATCATACTAAACGAAATATTATTTTTTATGAGTGCATCTAATTAATACTTTATACACATACTTTTCTATATTAATATCATATTAAAAATATTATTTTCTTATTCAAATAGAGGAGCGTATATTTACCCAACAATTCTATATGTCTAATATTAATCAATGCATATCCCTTTATACTTGATGATAATTAATTAATTGCATATCAATGCCAAATATATATGTATATATATATATATATATATGAATATATACGTATATGTGATAATAAAATGTGTTTTTAACTCAAATTTTAGTTATTATGTCACTAAAATTTCATGTATTACATATGGACCTGAGCTAATTGTTGAGTAGAGAGAGAGGGCTGGATTTTATCGACGAGGGCTGAGGGTCACCATTAAGCAGACGACTTTCACATCCAGGGCCCAAACCTTAGAAGAAATCCAGAGGGAGGCCTTACAGTATGAGATGGATGGTTTAGATGAGAACCTTGAGATTTCTGTGCTATTTGGTAGTACCCCTTAGCCATAGCTGCAGCAGCAAGCTGTATCATAAACTCAGCCATCATAGAGAGGTGGGTTTGGGGGTCATCGAGGCCGTGGTTGTTTTCAAAGGCAGAGGAAAAGGAGGTACTATGAGGGACAGTCGAGCAACACTGTAACACTCCAATTTTTAATAGGACCTCCGTTCACGTTTCATCTCACTTGTGGATCGTCGCGCATTGAAAATCGAGATGCTACTTGAAAATTCTTTCTGTCAAACTCTTTTTCTTCAAAACTAAATTCATAACCAATAGTTCTCAAGTAAATGTTTATATAGATGTTTTATACAAAACAAAAGATTAAGATAATTTCTCAATATAAATCATAAATAATGTAGCAGAAATATCTTAAAAACCATTATTAAAACCAAAATTGTTAAACAAGGAAAGTCATTTAAAGATAAAATAGACTAAAGTTTAAGTCAATGTCAATACATTGAAATATTCCAGTACAATACCTAAATCATGAATTCCAAGTCTCCCATCCCGGACGACCTACCCCATTAGGTGTCCAATTAAAGTGTGAGTCTTCAATTATAAGTCATAGTATTCTACGTACAGATGTACCTGAAATATAAAGTGGGAATGAGCTCGAAAGCCCAGTGGATCGATCCTACACATCACATGCATTATACAGATTCAATCAAAAACATTACAAACACTTTCAAACATTAGGCGTTCAAACATTCATTTGTTTTAGTTAGAGTTGAAGACCGGAAGAGGGTTGAGATGCCTCTTGGTATTCCCTGTGATCCAATCCAATCTCAGAGGTTCCAATAACCATCTAAAATCAAATGACACTCACATCACAGCCTAAGAGAGTGTACTTACCAGGGCATCGTATTGTCTCCCAAAGACTTCGAGCTGTCACAGTCAGCTCCGGGTGGGAATACCTACGATCCGCCTTATAGCTCGACAATCTCAAGTAGTAACATATAGGAGATGCCACCTCGATTCGCTTTAAGCTTGTCAATCGTACCGGTACATGGATTCTTAATAAACCATCATCTAATTTTAGTTTTACAAACAGTCTCAATCACATCAAGTATCACACGATTCACTAAGAAAATAATTCCAATATGTGTGTAAATCAACATGATAATGCGCATGAATAACCAATGGCATTTAAATACATATCTTCCTATTCAAGCATGTTATAATTGAGTAAATCTAAGTGCAAATCATTATATTCAATCATGGCATGAAATGATTAGGCATGAGATGATTATGCATGAGTCTAAATAATTCATCATATATCACACATCATTCAAATAAGCCAACCAATTTCAATCAATTTCCTAATAAGATTCTAATAATCTATAACCATTCAACCAAATGCTTTGAATTTTAAATCTATATAATATATATGAGCAAGGAAGTCACGCCCACCTGATTTTTGTTGTTCTTCAGGGCGACCTTGTTTTCCTTCGAAACCCTCGATACTCAAAATTTACAATCTGCAATTCAACAGTTAATGAGATTCTCTAAGTTCCTAATTCATATTAAATTTTTATTCACCATACTCTTAAGCTTAAATTATTTCCTAATTAATTACGAAGTCTAAATATCCACTTAGACTATTTTCACGTTAATTCTAAATTCTAGAATTTCACATAATTAAGATAAAATAATTTCTAAGTTCTTAGAATTTCTAAATCTAAAATTTAAAACTTTTATAATAAATTTCTAAGCTTCTATAACTTATTCATTTTTAAATCATTTATTTTGTGCCAAATAATTTATTTAAAAATATTAAATTTAAATTGGGTTCTAATTAATTTATGTCCAATAAATCTTGTTTCACTTAAAATAAGATTGTTATGTCTGATATTAGACTAAATTCTCGGATTTCTATGTTTATCATATAAAATCTTAAATTTCATTTTGTGCATCAAAAGTAAAGGAAATGTTTCATTTCAAACTATCAATATTTTCTGAAATCTAAAATATACCTTTCCAGCTCGATATCATTTGTCGCCTTCATTGCGTGGGCAATAGCAGCGATGGTAGCAGCTACTGTTTCTTCTTCACACACTCAACAAAACATACCAACATTCTGCTTCTTCTCCCTCGCGCGATGACGTATAGCAGTACCTACAAAGTGCAAGTGCGTTCTTCCTCTCTTTCCACGCAGCAACTGATAAATTTAGTTATTGTTCTTCCATTGTTCGGCTAGTGTCAAAACCCCATCACTAACATTAGTTTACCAGCCCATCTTCTTCGTTTAAATATAGTACCAGCTGTTGGTGTAACTGATCTTCATCATGAACTAGCAATGTCACGCACACACGACCAGCAATTGAAACACACACACAAGCAGAATTTTCTTCACAGTCTGCCAAATACAAAGACCCCAAATCACACCTAGCAAAATCAAAATTCTCCTCTGTTTGCCATTCGCATCAGCAACCCTCATTGTTCTTCTTAGTCCACAACAACGCTCAACAACATTCATTCATTAGTGCAAACACAGTAGTAGCACACACATACACATCCTACTTTCCTGCACTTTCCTCTATCAACTTGTATCTTCACGTTTTGTGCTCACAATCCAGCATACAACTACTCCCCTATTTAGTGCATAACCAGCTCATCTTCTTCATTGTGTGTCTTCTATTTTCTGTTGTCTGAACGCACTAGCAACGCACATCTACATGGTTTCGTTCTTCATGTTGTCCGGTTCATCCCTCACAATTCAAAACACCACTACGGCTGGTTTCCTTTTTCTTCTTCACGCCAAGTACGCAATAGAGATGCTGCTATTGCTTCTTCTTTTCCGTCCTTATTTCCTCTGTTCGTGTTTCATGGCAGTTGCAACTCCATCACATAGCATCTGTAGCAAATCGTCATCCTCACTTTGTTCTTTGTTCTTTGTTCTTCCAACACCAAAAATTCGGTCTTCTTCTTCTTGACCAGATTGCAACAGTAGATGAACGCACCTCTCGGCCAGCAACAACAATAGAGCAACAACAACCTCGTCATTCCCTGTTTTCCTTTCTTCACGGCCCACCGAGCACAACCGAGCTAGCTCACGTTCTCTCCTTCAGCGTAGCAGCCTGTAATACCCCATAATTTTGTCAAAAAAATTTAAAAAAAAAATAAGTTGAATAAATTAATTTTCAAAGATTCTAAGAAATTTTGGGTGCAAATGGTGGGTTGGCACATGAAAAATAATTTATATTGGAGATATAATAAAAATTAGAATAATTAAATAAAAATTACAATTTAGTGGAATTAATTATGAAATTTAAGGAGTTCCTTAAGAAATAAATAAAAATAAAGTATAAATACATATATAGGTTAATATGGGTATGAAAAATGTGTGTGTTAGCACAATAAATATGAATACTACATATTATAAGAATATGTACATAGAAAAATTCATATAATTAAATAAAATGTATTTATTAAAAAAATAAATCAAATATTATGTAAATAATGGTGTATAATTATATAATTTATTATCTGAAAATGAAATAGAAAATAAATAAAAATATATGAAAATGGAAAATATTGATTATTTAATTAATAGCATCAAAAATATTAAAGAAATAAAAATATATAAAATAAATACAGTATTAAATAATTAGAAAGGAGAAAATTTTAGCAAATTGTCAAAATGGAAGGGAATATACAAGAAAACAAAATTTTTATCAATTTGGAAGTGTCCAACTGGCTAAAATTCGGATTATAGAAGCTTTGAAAAGAGATTTTGTAATTAAAAACACGATCCAACGGTCCAAATTCGATCTGTCTGATCCAACGAATAAGATCAAAGGCTTAAACGACTCCCGGATGCACCGAATCACGTAGATTCAACGGCCATGAATCAATCATCCAAATCCAACGACTCGGATCAAAATCGAAATCGAAGATCGCGAACACACTGCGATCGAGGCGAATCGGACGGTCCAGAAATGATCAATTTTAATCGAACGGATGTGATGATCGCGAAATCTGATCCGTACACGGAACTCGAGGTTCATCCGACGGCGAAGATCAAAGCTGTGTGGATCTGATCGCGAACCAGTGACGCGCTCGAGGAAGATCCAAGGTCCAGATCAAATTCGTTGATCTTGATCACGATCTGATGCTGTGATCGAGGACCATCAACGGCTGAGATTCCACCCGCCAAAACAAAATCGCGAACGTACACTCCGATCGAGGTTGATCAACGGACGAGATCGAAGATCTGATTCAACTGCTTGATCCGAGAACAATTTGACGGTTCTGATCTAATCTGAACGCGTGTCTCGAGGCAGATCCAACGTTCCAGATGTTATCCGCCTGATCTGATCACGAAACGCATCCTTAGGATGATTCGACGGTCCCGATTAAAGGCTCCGTATAAAATAAACGAAAAACCAAAATAAATTAATAAAAATACATCAAAAATCTGAAAAAAATATTTTAAACTCCAAAAATTTCCAAAAAAATTTCCTTCTAATCTCCTATGCTTGGGGGGCACGAAAATTTGAATTATTGGCAAGTTTCTTAGCATTAGAGCAACACAAACTTGCTATTCTACACACTTTTGAAGCCTATATAAACCCCCCTATGCTCACAAATCAAACCATCCCAAGCAACAAGAGTTGAGTTGTCATCTTCTGCTTCAAGCCCTCTTCTTGGCTCTCCTTCTCACTTTTCTTTTCTCTCTTGAGTGTGGAAGTTCTTGGTTTGGGGATTCTTCTTGGGTCTTGGAGTTTGAGCTTTGGGAATTATTGCTTCAACTTTGGGGGAAACTACCTATCAAGGTGGAAGTGATTTCTTAAACTCCCCTTTTTCTTTCTTGATTCATTAGCATGTTCATTGTTTGTTTGGTTTTAGAAAACAATGATTTTCAGTCTTGTTTGTGTTT
>JAJIYU010010709.1:0-15854 GCA_030144865.1 Tinospora cordifolia
AGAGAGAGAGAGAGAGAGAGAGAGAGACTTATTTATTAACAGACTTTTTAGATAATTTTTTCGTTGTACAAAAATGAATAGTGAGAACCCTATTTATAAAAGTTTCATTCTTAGTCATCAAGTAATCATCAATGATTAAAATTAATTTCATCATTATTAAGAAAGATCAGGAGCTCTAATTGATTTTTTCCTCATTATGTAATTGATTGCATCATCATTACATCATCAAGTTGCATTAACATTTCATCACTAAGTTTATAAGGTAGACATTCACATTCTTTCATTACATTCATAACACTCCCCCTTGGATGTCTATTGTTATAAGGAGTATGACTCGTGAAAACCTTGAGAAAAAAATTCAAGTAAAGAAAAAAAGTACATAATTTCTTTAATGATTTAAGGTTGACTCATTAAAAACCTTGCCAGAAAGTATCTCATGGAAAAACCTTGTTTAAGGAAAAAAAAAGTACAATAATATTATCTTTTCCTCATAGAAACATCACTAGAGACTTTAAAGTTGTCTAATCCCAATTTTTTAAATGTTGTAATAGGTAGTCCCTTAGTGAATAAATCTATAGGACTATCATATGAGCTTATTTACTAGATATCAATTTGTCTTCTCTTTTGAAGTTCATATGTGAAAATAACTTTAGTGAGATATGTTTTGTTCTATTACATTTGATATATCCTTTCTTTAACTATGCAATACAAGTAGTATTATCATCATGTAAGATTTTGGAAATTTCTTTATTCAAAGGTAATATACAATGAATTGTTATTAATTCCAATATGATTTGATGAAGTTACAGTCAATGATTGTTTTGTAGACCTCCATGAAATGATAGTCCTACCATATGTGTAAATAACTCATTTGAGAACATGTTTAATATGTAATACCCTAGAATTTTATTAAAAAAAGCATGTTACTATTCATACACTATTTATGACTACCATTTTGCACTGTTTACGTGAAGACAAATAACAAATTGGCGGCACTGTGCATGACTAATGTTACGCACTGCTTATGTAGAGACAAATAACAAATCGATAACATTGTGCATGGGTACTGTTACACGCTATTCACGTAGAGACAAACAACAAATTGGCGGTACTGTTCACCACTACTGTTACGCACTGTTCACGGGAAAACAAATAACAAATTAGTGCACTGTTCACAGCTACTGTTACATATTGTTCATGTCCATCTTTTTTTGCCTGAAATTTCTATATAAAGCCTCGCTCTCCTTGAGTATTTCATCCTCAAGCAATATCTTCTCTTCTTGCTCTCCTAGCCATTTATTTGGCAATGAATAAGAAATGAAAAAATATGTATAGAAAAGTTCACTTTTCATACTATATATTGTAGTACATACTAATATAATTTACGTATAATATGGTACTATTTACGGTTGCAATACTATTCGCAATCGCTGTTCACGACCACTATTTAAGACTACCATTCACAGGTGTGATACTGTACATGGGTATTGTTCATGAACAATTATTGAATCATAGTTTCAAAATGTAGATTCCTAAAGCTAATAATGTCAATCTTTAAAGGTTAAAAGACTCGAAACAAGTTGAAATAACAATACAAGGATTCAAGGAAGTCAACTATCTAGGTGGAGATGAATACCCATATTCTTTAGTATTATTTTAGTTCTGAATATACAACACGATTGATTATTTACTTTTACTAAATATTTAGAAGCATTTTAGGAACATGTTTGACAGTTGTTGGGATGATTTCTTGTTTTTTATAGCATAAATAACATGCTGTGTGATTCATGAATATCAAATAGTGTTTAGAAGATATGTGTCTTGTGAAACTTATTAAATGTGTTGTTTATTTTTGGAACAATGATACTATAAGTATGCTAGTGGTCACTAAATAAAGATGATTTAGAAATTTAGCCACATACCGGTGCGATGATGCTGACACTGTGATAGTAGTCTAGTGTCTTCGTGAGTGTTCTCAACCCAAGGCGGGTCTTAATGCTACTGTAGCAGTAGTAAGATGAGATTGATAGTTGAGTTGAGATTTCACTCCTAAGATAGGGTCATGAATAGGTAACTAGTCTGTGGGCGTTACTTTCGATATTCTGGACCTGATGGGGAATACCGAAGAAGGTCATTTTGGTCTTAATGTCAACTTAAAACAATTAAACTCTTGAATCACATAATGTTTGATAAGTGTTTGTATGTTTTGTATTTTGACTCTAATAATGCTAGAGATGTATTGTGTATAATCTACTGAGCCCTTGAGCTTATCCTACTCACTCTTTTTTAGGTAACCATTAAACATACTTGTATTGACAAGTAATGAAAACAGTCATCAGTAGTCGTATATCTTACAAGTACAAGAAAGTTGTAGGAAATAAACTTTATTTTCTATTTTTCTATTGTAGGGCATGTAACCACCATATTTAGTTCTATTTAGCAATTGGAGGTCGGTCATTGGGCTAAATATCAACTATTGAAACTCAACTATGGGGCCCACAAATTTGATCTTAATTTTGATATTAAATTAAATTATTTTTAATTATTATATGATCTCAAGGTTATTGTTAATCTGATTGTAAGCTATTGTATTTATGCATTTTTTATATTGGAATATGGTCTGGTGCAACCAGGACATGAGATGATTGATGCAAAAAAAAAAAAAAAATCTCAGTTCTCGAATAGAAAGCAATAGTGACTGCATACGAATGTAACTATGTCTTAAGCTGCGAGACAGATACATCACTTATGACAAATGTAAAAGGTTCGGGAGCCGAGGTGTTACATTGTGCAAATTAGACAAATATCCAACATTGACATAACTGATGAGTTCTAATCCTAAATTATTGGAATAAAATAAACCCTTATCAATTATTCATTGGAAGGTATCACAAAATGTGTTTAATATCATTCCAATGCCTTTGAGTACGAGAGGAACTACATCTTGCTAATAAATTCACTAAGAAAGATCTATATGGTATATAAGTGTACCTATTGCACTAAGATATGATACTTTATAACCAAGAATCTCTTTAATATCCTCTCTTAGTTGAAAGAGATTTTTATCAATATTAAGTGATCATACGACAATTGAAGAACTTAGTAGGTATGTTTCATCCATGTATAATTTTTTCATAACTTTTTAGTATACCTTGATTGTTGAACAAAAGTTTCATCTTCCAAATGTTTAATTTGCAAACCAAAGCAAAACTTTGTTTTTTTTCACAGTCATTTATTTCAAATTCTTTCTTTAAGTAATATATTACCTTGGAGACCTCTTATGAAGTTCAAATGATGTTTAAATCATCAACGTACAATTATCATCACAAAGTCGGATCTAATTTTCTTTATCAAAATACTAGGGCAAATAATCATTTTTATATCATTCTTTTAGGAATTATTCACTTAAATGGTTAAACCACATACACCCTGATTGCTTCAATCCATATAAGAATTTGTGCAACTTAATAGGGTAATGTTTGTGGAATTTTGAACATACTTCATGCATTTTAAATCTTTCATGCATTTTCATATAGATGTCACAATGAAGGTTAAGATACAAATGTGTTCTTGCTCATTTATTAAATGTAAATCAAGATTTTCATGGATAATCAACGTTATACAATACTAAAATGTTATTACATCAATTATATGAGAATATGCTTGTGATATTTTGAATAGGTCTAAAAAAAATACTTACAAGTGCACAAGGTAAATTGTAGCACAAGACAAGGTCGATCCACATGGATTGAAAAAAATAATAATAAATTATTTTCTAGAAAATAGATTTGATTATTAATGCACCTTCTAAGTCAAAGCAGATAAAAAGTATAATTTAACGACCTAAAATAAAGCAAATCACAAAAGAAAGAAATGAAACTAACTAAAATGAAAAAAAAAAACTAAAAATTAAAATAAATAAATAAATAAAAATAAAAATAATCTTAAACACATAAAAAAAGAATAAAAAAAACTTTAATAATTAACTTTTAAATCAATAATGACAATAATAATAATAATAATAAACTCTAATAATAATGACAATAATAATAATAATAATAATAATAATAATAATAATAATAATAATAATAATAATAATTAACTCTAAATTTACTAATTAAGACTTAAAAAGTAGAAGAAAAACAAAACAACAACAACAACAACAACAACAACAACAACAACAACAATAATAATAATAATAATAATAATAATAATAATAATAATAATGATGATGATGTACAAAAGAAAATAAAACATACGAGTAATTAAATTTTAACTAGAGAAATAAGAGAAGAGAAAGAATATTAGAGTCAAAATGAAAGAAAAATGACGATCTTTATTAAAAGAAAAAGAGAAAGAACACTTACAAAGATTTAAGGCCTAAGGTATTGTCACTTACCCTAGCCTTGAATCATACAAAGCTTCCTTCTCTAATGCTCCAAACTTCTTAAACAAAAATGAGACTAAGACTAAAAAAAATGAAATTTAGAATTCAAGAGATGGGGGGATGAATTTCTCTTGAAATCAATCCCCTTTTATAGAGAAGTCAAATTCTTAATTTCCAAGAAAATAAATCCACCAATAATCTCTAAAAATCTCCTAAAAATGGTCAATTTTTGAATTACACAAAGATATTCAATTAAGAGAATAAAAAGAAGATTATGGTCATTTATGGAGTTGATTATACATCTTCATCTTCCCTAAATGGGTGGATATATGTTCATTCAAATCTTTATCCAAGATTGCAATCATGTGGGTCCCACAGAGTTAATCCAACGAACACGGATTGATCATCAACCCTGTTATACGTAGCACCACAATTCTTCTTATCAAGCCCTTGATGCAAAGATATGAGGTGTAGATCTTCTAGACAATTAAAATCAAACCTAAAAACTCTAAAAATACTTGAAGATCAAGTGAGACATCCACATACTCAAAAATATAAATAACCTTATTAAAAATAAATGAAAATAGTACAAGAATTAAAAAAAATGAGAAAAATGTTTTATTTTTTAATTTTTAATTTTTAATTTTTTATTTTAAAATCTTATTATTTATTATTTTTAAATATAAAATTATTAAAAAATGAGATAAAAAATGCAAAATTGTGATTTCATCAATGTTTCATCATAATCAAGGCCTAATTTATGTGAAAAAACCTTAGGCAACAAGTTGTGCATTATATCTTATGACTTCATTTATCTTATTTCTTTTGTGTACAAATATCCACTTATACTAAATTATTTGGTGTTTAAACTCTAGGTCTAAATATATTTCGTTGTGCAAGTAAGTGTAATTCAGATTTAATTATATCTTTTTATTTTAGCTAATTACCTCTAAAATGACATTATTCGACATATTTTGGCTATTAATCATCCTCAATAATATTAAGGGTAATATTACATGTAAAAACATCGTTGATGATAGTTTTGATTGATTTCGACATCTTCTGATGCTAATAAAATTTATAGAGTTTTCCTTATTATTGATTTGAGATGTTTGAATTGCTTGAAGAGTTTTATAACCAGATAAAATTTTACTTTTTTTAATTTTATTTATCGCTTCAATAATGTCATTGTTATTATCACCTTTTTTCTTATTTAAGTTTTTATCTTTTAAATTAAGTGATCCCCAACACTTACAACATGATTTAGATTGCTTGGCTATGACACTTATAAATCAGCTCTTTAATACTTTGATCCTTGTAAGTTTATTTGCAACTGGTATATACAACTTAGTAACCCATTTAAAATTAATTAATGCATTTGACGACTGATTCACGGTATTTTATAAATAAATTATTTTTTAAACTTCAAATTAATTTAAATTTATATGATAATGAAGATGATTACAAAATGTTGGTTCTAAGATATTTTCTTTGTAATTAATTTATTTTTTCCCTAATGTTGGGAGTGATTTTTGGATCAAATGACAGCCAACAAATTCTGGAAGTACGCCCTCTCGGGCATTTCCATTACGCCAGACTTTTTCTTGCTTATCCGTTTAACAAAAAAAATAAAAAAAGAGATTTCGGCTCGGCTTCTCCGTTCAACACCGATGAAGATATATCGTCTTGACTTTATTTATTTTATCACCAGCATTTATCATTAACATTACACCGTTGACTTGAATTTTCTTTTCTTCTCGTAAAATAAAATATTTCTCTTGTATCTTATTCAATAATGATGGCCTAAATAAAATATTTCTCTTGTATTTTATTCAATAATGGCCTTTTTATGACTTTTCTAATGTTCTTTATAATTTTTTTCTTTAATTCCTTGTTTATTATTAAACGCAATGTCAAGAAAAAAAATGAGATAATGCTAGATTTTCTAACAAATCATTAAGTGCAAGCGAAGCATTAATTTCATATAATAATATATTATTATATGAAATTAATAAATAAAAGCAATTAATATCTAAGAGCATTTTGAGTGCATCATAATTTTAACTTTAATTTGACCCTGCCTCATTTTGTGTGAGCAAATAGTCGTAGCAATAACTCTTGCTCCACACTGGCGTGATTTTTCTTTTTAGCTCTTTTTAAAGTAGCAAACATATAATATAAAAATATAAATAATGTTAAAGATGATATAAATGAATTAAAGAACTAATTATTATTCGATAACAAAATAGTTTAAAAATTTCCCAAATCATATTTACTATTTAAATACATACAATGGTAGCGTAACTTTGCATCTATATTTTTTTTAATATAACTGCAATATTTATAGTTAGTTCATTATTAGATTAAAATATACCTACAATAAAATATTTATTATTTCTTTATCAAATGGCTATGAATAATATAATTATATAAGAAAATGCAACAGGGAAACTCATTATAACATTTTTTTTTGTTTTTTACTATATGTATTTTGGTTAATTTTATATACATTTCGAAATTAATTACAGTAGAATCATAAATGATGAAATTTTTATAACATAATATTTTTTTTTATATTTAGAGTTCAAAATCAAAATTTTTATTTAAGAAGCATTAACTTTGTTATTGATAAGAATGCATGATTATAATTGAATCAGGAACTGAAAGGTAAAGCGCAAAGGTTGTTTGTTGGAACGGTGTGTCATATTTAAAAATTAAGGGGGAAGAAATTTGACCTGAGAAATTTGATTAAACATTATTATAGCCAATTACATCAATAAAATCAAGATTAAAATCACCCCTTCCACTCAAGCATCTATTACAAATTTTCTACAATGATCTATTAGGTCGTATATTATTAGCAAGGTACATAAGTGTACCTATTACATTAAGATATGACACTTCAAGACCAAAAATATCTTTAGTATCCTCTCTCAATTGAAAGGGATCTTTATTTATATCAAGACATCGCAAGATCATTGGGGTAGTCAACATTTGTGCTTTATCCATATAATTTTTTTTCATAACTTTTTCAATATACCTTGATTGATGAATGAAAATCTCATCTTTCAAATGTTCAATTTGTAAACCAAGGCAGAACTTTATTTTTTCAAAGTCTTTTTTTTTTTTTTGAAATTCTTTCCTTCAATAAACTATTACCTTTGAGACCTCTTCAAGATTCCAATGATGTTTAAGTCATCAATATACATAGTTATTATCACAAAGTCAGATATAATTTTTAACGAAAATGCTAGGGTAAATTAGATCATTTTTATATCATTCAATTAGTAAATGATCACTTACACGATTATATCACATATATCCTGATTGCTTCAATCCATATAAGAATTTGTGCAATTTAATGGAATAGTGTTTTTGAGATTTTGAACATGCTTTAGGCATTTTGAATCCTAATCCTTGAAGGATTTTCATATAAATGTCATTTGTTGGGGCCACTTCCCTAGGCCGAAGGGCGGCCCGACCTGCATAGTGACCCAATGAACCCACTTATCAAATCAAGTTCGTCAAATCATTGTTAAGCCTTTCAAATTTCAACAACAAGTGACATTAGAATAATTTAATGATTTATTTTGTGAAGTGTGAAAGTAAACAAACTTTACATATAAAATCAAGAGTCATCGTTTATATATTACATATTGTCTCGTTTCAAAAAATGCATAGTTGACCATTATTTACATATACGAAAATGTCCAAACTATAACAAAGAACCAAGAAAAGGAAAGGAACCACCAAGGGAAACTAGGCTATCGCCACAACTTTCCCTTTTTCAACCACCGATGGTCTTGAAATGTTAGTAAAGTAGTGAACCTAAATTTCAATATGACTCAATGAGTAGTAAAACTAACATATTACATATAACTAACATTCCAAAAATAGTGCATGTATGCATGAACAGTAGTAATGAAATTGTGCTTAAAAGCATGACATAGAGTAAAAACATTTATAAACAATGTAAAAGTTAAAGAAGAATAGTTTAAATACATGCTTGTAAAACTATATCTAGATAGGGTTTTAAATCATCAAATCCAATCTTATGGTTTTTGTTCGAGCAGGTCATAAGTCAAGCGTACCAGCCACTCAAGCGGATCGCGAGTTAGACGCATTCCTCTAATGTCATAACCCCATGCTCGGTCCTCAAGTGTCGTTACTCGAGTGGGTCAGAACCTAGGTGCATTGATCATATGGCCTAACCCTGAGCTCGAACTTTGAGTTTAATCTCAATTACATCGTGTATCTTGACATCGTACTCAGACCTCGAGCCTATGGTCTCATTATTGACGTACATTTATATATACTTCAAACCAATTGATATAACTCAAATCACATGAAATCATTCAACCCATGTCATTCACTTAAGTTTTATGCAAGGAATACAAGTTAAAGTAAACACTTGAATTAAACTTCTCATCGTGGGTCCCGTGCACTGATGTCCCGTCAACACTTGGCCCAGCCCTGCAGTATACTCGAATCTACATTATTTAAACCCAATTTTGATTTTTTTGAGAAACATGACTCAATTTTACTTCTACTATCCCTAACCGGTCTTAGTTAACTTAAATTTCACTAGGTAAAATTTGGTTAACTGGTCTAACTAGCTAACTAGTTAAACTTAATTAAAATTGGTCAACATGATCAATTTTGATCAAATTAGGTCAACTTGGGTCAATTTAGGTCTAATTAGTCAAAATTGGGTCAATTGGTCAAAATCCTCAATTTTCCACACATAGCCAAATTTCCAACTTTATGTTTCATCTGTGTAGCAAATTTTTTGATTTTTTTGCGATCAATCCCTATGTCGAATTTGCGTCAAATTTTTTAAATTTGTTCTGCACCTCCTAGATATTTACTAAAATTTTAGATTGAAATCTTTGGATTTCATTTGATAGGGTTTTTACATGAGATATTAGTCACTTTGAATTCTTAGTTTTCATGTAACAAACAGTTACTGTGCATGTAATTTGACCCACTTACCCAACTCAGATTTGGATAAAATTTGGTACAATTATTTTTGGGATACCTAGTAAGGTCTCCACCAAATGTCAGCTCAAAATACTGAGATTTGGTCCATCAATTAATCCTCCAAAGTTTCAATTATGTCATAAATTTTTTCTATGTCCATATTTTCCATGATTTTCAAGTGTTTATTTCTCCCATTAAACCTCTAATCTAAAGGTCGTTTCTCACACCTATTACATGTATTTTAGATCATAGAATATCCCCTTAGAAAGAATCATTCGAATCAGTTGGCTAAAGTGGCCAAAACCCAACTCAAACATAGCATCAAACACATAGCATGCCTCAAATAGAATTATGAAAATTTTTCTAAGTACCAGAACCCATGCAGTGAGGTAACTTAGCATGCTTGAAAAATCATAAATATAGAAGCTTATGATATTAGATCATAATTCTTGTAGCCTAAAATGTGAGGATTAAGCACCCCAAGTTTCAACCCAATCAGACATTTCTAGCTACCTCAAATGTTGCTCCAAAGTTGGCTCCAAGGACACTTTCTGCTGCAACAGTTAGAGCTAGTCAACTTTAGCACCTCGTAACTCACATTCAAGAGCCTAGTTTTTGTTTTTCAACAATTGGAACTTGAAGTACACATGAAAAGGATGAAAAAGAGTGTTTTTACCTTAAAAATGATCTTAGATTGGCAAGGAACCACTCCTTGTTCGGATCAACACTACTCTTCTATTTCAACTTTTCAACTATGTTGAACACCTTACTTTGGTGGTTGTTTTCGTCTCTAATGGCTATGACTTTGGACCAAGGGATTGCACAGTCTTAGAGAGGGAAATGAAAGCTTTCTAATGGCTACAATACCAGGCAATTTGAGTTTGGGACGAAAAAGATATGAGGTGTTTAAGATGGCTTTTGCAACTGTAAAACTAGATTTTGTTGCATGTTGGGAGGCTCCTAGTGTGGCCAAATGGCTTGCCACATGGCCATCCACGTGGCTTACGAGTTGCCATGCAAGGTGCCTTGCTAGCTAGGGTCAGAGTTTAGGTTGGTGGTCTTGCTGAATGGCCAAACCATGGCCCTAAAATTAGGGGTTGTTGCTAGTTTCTATGCTGGAATTTTCTGTAAAATGGAGGAAAAGAAGAAGAAAAAAGAGAGGGGAAGGAGAGCTGGGTTTGTGGGCCGCCCAGGCGCTCGAGCCAGCCCACGCGACAAACCCAGCGCGCACAGGCCTTCGGCCCGTGCACTTGGCTGGTTGGCACGGGCCTATGACTCGTGCTCTGGTTTGGCGTGCACAGGCCCGTGTGCCTTGGCCCAAAATCTAAATTTTTTTTTGTTTCTTCCTCGATTCTTTCCTTTTCTTTCTCATTTCATTTCATTTTTTCTTTTTCTTACCTATTTATTTCTTTGTCTATTTTTGTTAATTATTTATATACCCCTTGTTTTTCCTCAAAAATTTTCAGATATACATCAAATTCTAATATTTATGCAATTTTTTTCCCAAAAATCACATATTCTACCCAAAAATCAATATTATTTTCTCAAAAATCAAATAATTATCCAAAAATTTATTATTCCTTTCTAAAAATTAAATAATCACTCCAAAAATCGTATTTTCTCCCTAAAAATTGCATTGCCTCAATAATTAATATATCCTCTTTTCAAAATTATATTTTTCAATTAATCTAAATTCCTTCAATTTAAATGGGTAAAATTGGAGCAAAATTAAGAAAATTCATGTATTTTCATTAAAAATTTAGGAAAATACATGGGAATATATATATCGAACCCATCATCTTGGTGTCTCAAAAATATGGGTTGTTCATCATTATCAAGATTAACGTACAAATATGTTGTTGTGACATCTATTAAACATAAATCAAGATTTTCATGGATAATCAAAGTTATAATATACTGAAAGGTTATTGCTTCAATTACGTAAGAATATGTTTCATCATACTCAAAGCTTGGTTTTTGTTAAAAAAACCCTTAGACAAAAAGTTTGGCATTATATCTTATGACTTCATTTCTCTAATTTCTTTTATGCACAGTTACCTACTTATACCCAATGAATTTTACGTTATATGGTGTTTGACCTATATAGGTCCAAAAACCTTTCATTTCCAAGTGACTTTAATTTATATTGAATGTGTCTTTCCATTTTAGCTAATCACCTCTAAAATGACCTTTTACAAATTTTGGCTCTTGATCATCCGCAATAATATTGAGGGCTATATTATATGTAAAAACATTATTAATAATCGTTTTTGATCAATTCCAACATCTTTTGATGCAAGTAAAATTTATAGAGTTAGATAGTGTTTGATCGCTCTATTTGGATCCTCTTATTTCAGGAGTCCTATTAAAATAGTATTTTTTTTAAAAAAATAAAGTATTTGGTGATGTTATTCTTAAGTCTATTTCTAAAATTGAAGAAATACCTCTTAAATGATAAGTAATTTTTTTTTGCTTTTTTTTAAATAAGCGGTAAACCACTTTTTTGGGTAGTGGTTTGGGGCTTTTGGAAACATTGTATATCCTTGTATATCCTTTCAAAATTCCCATAATGACCTTGTTTTATCACGACTATCCAACTTGTTTTATTGCAGCTATCCAACTTTGCAACTCTTATCCTCTTCGTTCTTTAAAAGTCTTGCAAACAACTGGTCTTCGATGATCATCTTCTTCATGCAGGTAGGCTTTCTCCTATTCCTTTTTTCTCTGTCTCTGTCTGTCTATTAGTATATATATATATATATATATATATATATATATATATATATATATATTGCATTAGTTAGATAGGAAATATGATATTTATTTATAATTAGGTTTATAAGCATTTCTAAGAGTATTGCATGTATTTTTGTATTTTGAGAATTTTAATATAGTTTTTATCATTTATATTTGTGATTTAATTTTCGAGAAAGGATTATCAATTATTTGTATAGGTTTAAAATAACTAGTAACAGGTATAATGTCATACTGTACATGGCCCATTCAAAATCTTCGAAAGCCTATCCGATACATACAAAATGATGTCTGGCCCAATTCAAAACAAAGCCCACGACCAAGCCCAAATCACAAGTGTGCATGGGAAAATGGCAAAATCATGAATTTGATGCAAAATGCATGGCACGATTAGAATTTGGGTATGGCAGATGGTGTAAAAATGGAGAAAAGAAGAGGGCTCGACTAAAATAAAATTAAGAACCAAAATGTGTACACAATTCACTGGCAAAACATGTAAATTAAAGATAAAGCAATGACAATTGTGAAATAGAAAACAAGAGCAAAGGGGGCTGGTTTTGTGATCCAATGTAGGACCGTGGTCTTGCATGATGAAATAAACAACGTATTAGTGTACAATTAGGGTTTTTATGAGTTGAACATTATAAATAGACCATTGTATTAGTTAGTTTTTAGAATTCCATTAATAATTCAGAGACGATTGTTGATGACTAGAGCAAAGAGAAGACCAAAATAAGGGAGAACATGAATAACAAGATCAAATCAGTAGAGTATGATATTCTATTTGTTTAATTCTTTGTGCTATATCTTTATGCAATGTCCAGCTAAATATTTTGATTTATAAGATATAATTTAGATTATAGGAACCTTTGATTTTTATTTTGATTAATCCATTTAGAGGTACAGTTTTATATTATGTGATCTTAGTTCTTTTTATTGATTGACCACCTATAAACTAATTTCAAATTGTTGAACTAACTCAAGAGAGAGGTTTAACAATTAGATAATCACAGTATAGACCTATCTGAATTAATTGACTGGGAAGTTGTTCATTCTATAGAAGGTTGCACATGATTTCTATGTTTAATGCATTGATTTATTGACTGTACGCCTTAGGAGAGGGTGTTAGGCAATTTAACTGATAGGATCAAGGCACCTCAAGAGAGAGTTTTGATTATTAGTGTTATAACTTACAAGAACAAAATTTAGATTAATTAAAATAAAGATTAAATGTGAATACATGCCTAGAATCTTAATTAATACAATTTAAAAATTAGAAATTGTTTATTTTCTATTTAATCTTAGTTTAAAGTATTAAAATATCATTTTGAAGCCTTAATAGAATTAATACTAAAATTAGATTGAGATTTTAAATTTTAACCATAAACCATTCTTAGAGGATGATAATCCGATATTTCACTGTGTATTATTATTGCAATCCTGTACACTTGTAGTGGTCTTAACAAGTTTTTGACGCCATTGCCGAGGAACAATATTAATAATCTTGAAACCAATTGAAATTGGTTAAATTTTAATTAAGGCATATTTATTTATTTATTTTATTTTACTTTATTTTATTTTATTCTTTTTATTATTTAATTTGTTGGCTCGCTACACTTAATCTATTTTTATTGCTAGTGGTGTTTTAGGTTTTGGATGAGCAAAGACTCAAAAGAGTTGAGTGATCCAGATTGGTTCAAAACACTTCGACAGTTTCAATTGGATGTTCGAAGCCATAGATCTGATATGGCTGAGAGTAATAGATCTGCAGTTGGTATTGATGGTGAAGCACCACTCTGAGACTTTTTCAAGCTTGTGCTCAATAAAAATTAGTTTGGAATTGCTCACACACCAATCAATTTCAACAACTTTGAGTTGAAGCCCTCGTTGATTACTATGGTACAACAAAAACAATTTGGGGGTTGGGCTACTAAGGATCTTATGGCACATCTGAACTCCTTTATGGAAATATGTGCTACTATCAAGATGAATGGTGTAACTAAAAAGTAGTTAAGATTGAGGCTTTTTCCCTTCCCTTGAAAGGACAAGGTGAGAACATGGCTGCAGATTCTCCTACCAAGTAGCATCATTAGTTGGGAAGAGATGGCTCAAAAATTTTTACACAAAAATTTTACTCTTGCGAAAGTTCATCAACTGAGGCGTGAGATTAGTTCATTCAGGCAGTCTAATTTTGAATCTCTCTATGAAGCTTTGGAGAAATTCAAAGAATTATTAAGAAGATGTGCTTAGCATGGTTATATCCCATGGCTTCAAATTCAGATGTTCTACAGTGGTCTTACACCACCTACTAGAACATTGGTTGATTCAGCAGCTAGTGGTTCCTTGATACTACAAAGACCATTCATCTCATTGAAAATATGGTAGCTAATGCCTATGGCTATGACACAGAGAGACGCTCAATAAGAAGGGGTGAAGTACATGAGGTTGAGAAGGTTACAACTCTAAAAGCACATATGGCTTATGTTACGCACTAGATGAATGCATTGACTATGAAATTTGGCTATGGCCAGTTTCAACCACAACAAAGTCAATCTATTTTGGCCATAGCTGAAGCTAACAAGGTATCCTTTACTCAAGAAGCATCTATAGAGCAGCTGAATGAGGTAAACCGGTTCAATAATTATCAAGCGCAGCAACAGGGGTACAGTTGTAACACCCTGAGATTTTACGAGTGCGTGCACGTCACGAGTAAGCATGAAATAAAATATTTTTTCATAAGAAAATGAGAATTTAAAAATAAAATAATAAAAATGAAATAAATAGTAGTTTTTACAAAATAAGATAAATGAATATATGAGTTTTAGAATTCATAATAATTTAGGAAATAATAATAATAATAATGATAATGAATGAATTGGAATAATATTTTATTTAAATATTGATATAGACCATAATTTGATAGAATAATCTAATATTAGTTGATGAAATTATTAATGAGTCAAAATCCAAGAATTGTTTGAGACGGAAAAAAAGGTTTTAAATAAATGCGTAGAGAGTAATTAAATTCAAATTTTGATTAACTAGGTTAAATTCATTAATTAATGTAATATATATATGTATACGTATGAATATAATTGAATTAAATAAATGTGTAGAAATTAAATAAACTAAATTAATTAAATGAAATGATAGGTATATATTAAGTTATAACTAATGAATATATATAAATAGATTTAATGAGTGTAATGGGTATTTGGATATTAATATGTATATTAATATGGGATGTGTTCACGGATGGGAGCAAACTAAAGGGAAATTGGTGGTGAATTTGGGAGATTATGTGATAGCATATGTATGAGTTAACATTTAAGTGGTGCTCAATTTATAGTAGAGGATGTGGTTAATGAAAGGGAATAGGCTGATCATATACGTGGTTAAGTGATTATGTGGGGTAGTTTGCATTTGCAAAGAAATGGGCAATGGAGTAAATAAGGGGGCACGTGATGGCGAAATTGCAGTTGCATTTTTATCTTGATTTCATTTCCTGAAACCACAAACTAAGGGACGAATAAAAAAAAAAAACAGAGGAATGAACAAAATCGGAAGAAAAATCTGGAACATTGTAGAACTTGGAGGAAGATGATCGAAGAAAAAAACCTGGGTTCTTCCGCAGGTGGTGCTCTGTTTTGGACGGCCAACGAGAACCAGAAAAATCTAGTTATTTGAAGCACGAAATCTGGTTTTTTTGCTTTGATGATTGGACGTGGAACAC
>JAJIYU010010710.1:0-15918 GCA_030144865.1 Tinospora cordifolia
TACTTGTCCTTCCTGCATCAGGACTGCACCCAACCCACTGAGTGATGCATCTGTGCATAAGGTGTACTTCACACCATGGGTAGGTGTGATCAAAACTGGTGCCGAAGTTAATCGTCTCTTCAACTCCTGAAATGACTCTTCACACTTGTCATTCCAAATGAATTTTTCTCCCTTCCTGGTCAACTTCGTCATTGGACCCGCTAACTTAGAGAAATCCCTAATGAACCTGCGGTAGTATCCAGCTAACCTAAGAAAACTCCTGATCTCTATAACTGTGGTGGGTTGCTTCCAGTCAGATACTGCCTGCACATTCTCTAGGTCCACTGATATCCCCTCAGCTGAGACTATATGGCCAAGAAACTTGACTTCCTTCATCCAGAGGGTTTTGATTGCATAAAATGACCAAGAGAGTATACTCTGTAGTTGCGTCTTGTACGATCTTCTACATCAGAAATCAAAAGTCGTTTTTCCTGTTTGAGAGAGTATGCTCTGTAGTTGCGTCTCGTATGATCTTCTACATCAGAAATCGAAAATCTGTGTTTCTGTTGATTTATGATGTTATACTGTTGGTATGTTTAATTACTGTTGAAATATTTATTTACTATGCTCTTGCACACAAAAATAAGATTAAATAAGAGTTCAACCACGTATCGGTACGGGGGACTTTCTATGTTCCATGTAAAATTTGGAACTGGCTGTCAATACTAACACCAGAATGGAATGGGTTTCAAGAATGATCCCACTAGAGATGGGTTTGAATTTCAGAATTGATTTCTCTCCCTAGATCTGGAGCACAGAGGTTACTCCTGTTCGGTCTAAATTACGACTGAAATAATATATTGGTTGAAGCGAATTAATCTCTGAAAGTGTTTGATATGCTTGCATTGTTTGGTTAAAATAATGGATTAAATAAATAGAATGATTCACTGGGCTTTTTAGCTCACCACCCTATTTTTACATCACAGGGAATTAATCAGCTTACGAGGAGGTTTATCTATTGAAAGTCTTTTATTTCAATGTAGGGCGCATCAGCCCAAGCTAAATCATATATTTCAGCTTTGAATTTATTTTTCGCTGTAATGGATCATTGTACTCGAAATTTTTGAATGAATAAATAAAGAATCTCATTTACCATGATGTCATTTTGTACATAGCCTAATGTACACAAGAACCCTAGTGGATTTGGGTCCAAGAAGAAGAAAATGTAGCACGGGCCCATCTTCCAGGCATCCCAAGATTTTTTATCAAAGAGAGTTGAACTGTCAGATGACGTGGAAGATGAAACTTGGGAGGCGGGGTGTTACAAAGGTGGTATCAGAGCCTAGGCTTTAGATGCCTTGGGTAAGAATTAGAAGGAATTGACTAGTCTAGTAAGACTATTCATTTATTTAATTTAGAAGCCCTACCTCCTGTTTTGGAAACTTAAATGATTTTGAAAAATTATTTTCCAAAAGAGAGATATATGTTTGCAACGATTTTGTTTGGATACAAAGATTACGAGTTGAGCTGATAGTAAGTAAGCCTTGTCCCGAGTAAAGCTACACATTCAAAGGGAGATGGGTTATCCCGTTCTAGAAAGCACGGTTGCTAAGTAGACTTCGGTCTCACCGTCCGATCTAGAGGTTGTCCCACCAGCTCAAACGAGTAGTCGGAGTTGAAGAACACACTTATTTTCTTATGAGATAAAATAAAGAGGTGGTAATTGAAGACTAGAAATTCACTATGGTCCAAATGAGATGCCAACAAAGATTTGAGAACCTAGGTCTAGGGAACAGACCTTAAGTAGAGACTTGGGGGTTGACAAGGGTGGCACAGTGAATCATGAATAAACTTTTAGGGCATAAGTTAGAGACTGCAAATATGTGAAAAACGAATACTTGTTTGGTCAGGGCGCGAGATTGGGAGGATCCTGTATTTTTGGTTTCTATGTGGTATGGGAGGCATAGGATTCAGGGATATAGAGGAATCTTGGACTCGGAGAATGACAGACCATGTGTGGTGAGTAATCGGTAGCTTTAGATGAACTAGTTTTCCTAAGCTTGGCTGGTATGGGACAGTCAAGTGTAGTAGAGCTTGGAAAGCTTTGGACATCGAGACACTTGCAAAATTGTTTGGGTGCAGCTTTGTTCTGAGTGAAAACCTAAGTGGAAGGGGTAGAGTGGTATGGGATACTTGAACCTGAAAGCTTAGGTGGAAGCTTGGAACCTTGTTGTACTAGCTTGATTGTATGATTGTGTGATATGCATGCTTTATTGCTTATTTGTTTTGAAACCAAATCTTGTACCCAACGACATTAGAGGATTTTGAAAATCCTCAAACCAGAATTTAGAAGCATAAACTAATAGGCCACAAAATAAATCGAGAACTTAGAAACGTAAATGTAACGTTACATTAGCACGGAAGGAATAGAAACCTGATAAAACAGACACGACAATTGACTAAAGAAAGGACAGTCATTTTCTCAAGTCTAAAAAAACATTTTATGTCTCGAAAGGGTTTAAACTTTAAACCCAAGTAATTCGACACTTTCGGAAAAAAAAAAAAAAGATGGCCACCTTGATGATCATTTTATACGAAAACTCACAAAGATGTATTGCGCTATTTACCAGTAAGTGGTATTATTGGACTAATCCTTTGGAGGAAATTGTTCTTCACTTTAGGCAATGAAATCATTCCAATCCACATAAATACGACCTCTCTGAGATATACGGTTCATATCGAAAAAAATACGAAGTTGGACTAATCTGAAAACCTTGGGTAATTTGTTGTATTTACTACTTCGGAAAGGTACGAAGTTCGACAATTCTGTCAACCCAACGTTGATGATCATGTGCCTCAGATTGCTCTGCCTAAGATCTTGATAAAATTGTATGATTCGGATTATTGTAGTTTATTTGCTATGATACCATTTATAGCAACAAAGGCAATAATAAAAATAATAATAATAATACTGAAAAAAAAAACATTCGACCTCTCAATTGGTATTGTTTTAGGGAGGTTACACAAAGATCAAAGCACGAAAAAAAAATTTACAAAACTGAGACAAGACCAAAGTTGATATAATAACTTTGGTCTCCCTCAATGAAACAAGCCAAATGAGAACTTCTTCTCCTTCTCCTTCTTTTCTTCTTCTTTTCCTTCTCCTTCTCTTTTCTTCTTCTTCTTTTTCTTCCATAAAGAGAGTTGTTGCTACTGAGACATATAGTCTCCAAGATCAAGATCTTGACTCACTGGAAAGAGATCTCCCATACATCCACTTTCCAACATTTGAAGACCAATGCTGAGATCAGTAACCGCTTCATCAATAATATTAACATCGCATGATGATAATAAAGATGATGGTAACAACGATTGCCCATTGGCCCATAACATTCCATGATCCAACTCTTCCATATACCTGGATGAAAACCCTGCATTATGCGACATCAAATCTGATTCAGTATTATTTGAAACATTAAGATCAGATACAAGAACATCGTCAGAGTGACCAGGCACAGTGGTAGCAGAAGGATCAAAATTAATTGGATTTGAGTCTAAGTTGGAAGATGGCCTTAAGCAAGTCTCAGGAATCATGTTCTCCAAGTGCTCAGATCTTGAATCACTGGAACAAAAAGAGTTATTGATGTTTTTGTTGACAGTGGCAGGAGACCCATTTGTTGAAATATTACCACACGTATCAAAAATAGATGGAATGGGTGACGACAAAGTACTAGTACTACTAACATTAGTAGTAGTAGTATTTGAAGTGTTGCTACTGGCATCATTGCTAGGAAGTGAAGAAAGAAAGAGAAAAGCAGAGCTTGGATAGTAGGCGAAATTGGTTCTAGCCTGAAAATCTTTCATGGAGATAATAGCTTTGTCATAAGCAAGAGCATCTTCAATATCAGTATCAAAAGTTCCAAGCTAGCGCCTTCCTTTAGTTAAATTAATCTCTGCAGTGTATCTTCCCGAAGATCGCATTCTTACACCAATAAACCTTCTTAGTTTCCTTCTACCACACCCTCTAATGACCTCTTGATCACTAGAGCCACTAGCTTGAGTTGTAGTCATTGTAAATTGGATTGGAGAAGGGTATACTTGAGAAGACTCACCAGTTTCTTGAATATCATATATCTTAGAAATTTCTCTAAGTTTTGAATTTGAAGGAGGAGGAGGAGTTTCTAAGCACATCGGGTCAGAGACTGGAACCTTTGATTCTGCTAGAGAGACAGAGACTGAATCAGAACGAGTAGATCGAGTGAATAAAGGATCCTTACCTTTAAGAGGCGATTCAGATTGAGACATCCGTGCTGGGGCATTCGCAAGTGGAAGCTCATCATTTGAAGAATCCGAGTTGAGTTTTACCAATGGTGGACGAACAGACTTACGAGCCAACGTTTTGAACCTTCGCGGTTTCGGCACCAACATGGTAGTAGAACGCACCAGAGGAGTGGAGGAATCAATATACTCAAATGGCAAGGAAACCATAATTGTGATAAAGAGGAAGAAGAATATTTTCGCAGAACAAGAGAAATGGATGACCCAAAATGGTGAAAGGTGCGAATGGGCAAGGAATTTAAAGGAGAAGGGACAATATTATTATAACGGCACTACTACTGTTTTATCGGCATAATTACCAACGTTACAGTCAAAGGCATTGTTTTATCGGCATAATTATTAGGCGTCACTGTTAGAGGCACTATTTTATCGGCATAATTGTCGGTGTTACGGTCAAAGGCACTATTTTATCAGCGTAATTGTCGGCATTACAGACAAAGACACTATTTTAACGGCATAATTGTCGATGTTACGGTCAAAGGCACTGTTTTATCAGCGTAATTGTTGGCGTTACGGACAAAGACACTATTTTAACGGCATAATTGTCAGCGTTACGGTCAAAGGCACTGTTTTATCGGCATAACTATTAGGCGTTACTGTCAGATGCACTGTTTTATCGGCGTAATTGTTAGCACTACTATTGGTGCTACTGTTTTATCGGCGACACTGTTCTTGTTGACATTAGGATGCCATGTTTATACCCCTATTCTGTAAAAGATAATACACTATGGACTACCACCAACTAGAGACGAAGAGTTCAAAATTGAACTTAACTATGAAATTGACCCTACAACTATTTTAAAACAACATTAAAAAATAAGTATCCCCTACCTATTAAATCAATCAAAAGAAACCACCCAGTTCTTAACATTAGTTTTAAGCTAAATTTCTTCACCCAAAATACCTAACCAAACAATATTGACGTGGATAAGTACAAATTTCGAGGACGAAATTTATTGTAAGGAGGGTAGGTTGTAATACCTGAAATTTTAGTGATGTAATAATTGTAATACCTGAAATTTTAGTGACATAATAACCGAAATTTGAGTTTAAAACATATAGAAATTTTGGGTAAACATACGCATCTCTATTTGAATAAGAAAATAATATTTTTAATATGATATTATTATAGAAAAGTATGTGTACAAAGTATTAATTAGATGCACTCATGAAAATAATATTTCGTTTAGTATGATAGTAATATACATAGAGAAGTATATGTATAAAAGAAATACATTCATGAATGAAATATCTCATTTGATGAGATGTTAAGGTATGCATATGTAGGAAATGATAATCTCACATTGGAAAGATAGAAACACTAGTTGGAAAAGGGCCTTATATAAACCCCCCTACTCCACCCATTTCATTCATCCCAAAGACAAGAGTTGAAAATTTCTCTTGATCTTTCTCTTTTTGCCTCCTTCTTGGCAACCTTAGTTCTAGTTCTTCTTTACTTGAACTATTCTAAATAGTTCGCGAAGTAGTAGCAACGAAGTGCTACAAAGAATTTAGGAAGCGATCTTGATTCTTATTTGTTAGTTTGATTTTATTCTTTGCATTTGTGTCATTCGATTATCATGTTGCTCATGACCAAGAGAGTATACTCTGTAGTTGCGTCTTGTATGATCTTCTACATCAGAAATCGAAAGTCGTTTTTCCTATTTGAGAGAGTATGCTCTATAGTTGCGTCTCGTACGATCTTCTACATCAGAAATAAAAAATCTGTGCTTCTGTTGATTTATGATGTTATACTTTTGGTATGTTTAATTACTGTTGAAATATTTATTTACTATGCTCTTGCACATAAAAATAAGATTAACTAAGATTTCAATCACGTACTGGTACGGGGGACTTTCTGTGTTCCATGTAAAATTTGGAACTGGCTGTCAATACTAATACCAGAATGGAACGGGTTTCAAAAATGATCCCACTAGAGATGGGTTTGAGTTTCAGAATTGATCTCTCTCTCTAGATATGGAGCACAGAGGTTATTCCCGTTCGGTCTAAATTACGATTGAAATAATATATTGGTTGAATGGAATTAATCTTTGAAAGTGTTTGATATGCTTGCATTGTTTGGTTGAAATAATGGATTAAATAGATGGAATGATTCACTAGGCTTTTTAGCTCACCCCCTATTTTCACATCATAGGGAATTAATCAGCTTACGATGAGGTTTATCTATTGAAGGTTTTTTATTTCAATGTAGGGCGCATTGGCCCAAGCTAAATCATTTATTTCAGCTTTGAATTTATTTTTTGCTATAATGGATCATTATACTCAGAATTTTCAAATGAATAAATAAAGAATCTCATTTACCATGATGTCATTTTGTACATAGACTAATGTACACAGGAACCCTAGTGGATTTGGGTCCAAGAAGAAGAAAATGTAGCACGAGCCCGTCTCCCGGGCATCCTAAGATTTTTTATCAAAGAGAGTTGAACCATCAGATGACGTGAAGGATGGGTCTTGGGAGGCGGGGTGTTACATTAGAAACGTAAATGTAGCGTCACATTAGCACGGAAGGAACAAAAACCTGATAAAATAGACACGGCAATTAACTAAAGAAAGGACAGTCATTTTCTCAAGTCTGAAAAAGCATTTTATGCCTCGAAGGGGTTCAAACTTTAAACTCAAGTAATTTGACACTTTCAAAAAAAAAAATATAGATGGCCACCTTGATGACCATTTTATGACTAGCGATGACTCACAAAGATGTATTGCGCTATTTACCGGTAAGTAGTATTATTGGACTAATCCTTTGGGGAAAATGTTCATTTTAGATAATGAAATTATTCCAACCCACATAAATATGACCTCTCTGAGATATACGGTTTATACCAGAAAAATACAAAGTTGGACTAATCTGGAAACCTTGGGCAATTTACTTTATTTAGTATTCCGGAAAGGTACGAAGTTGGACTATTCTGTCAACCCAACGTTGATGATCACGTGTCTCAGATTCGCCTGCCCAAGATCTTGATGGGACTGAATAATCTAGGGTATTATAGTTTAATTACTGTGTTTTATCCCCAGTATCTTTTTCCAACACACCATTTCTAGCAATAAAAGCGATAATAATACTTGAAATTTTAGTGACGTAATAACCGAAATTTGAGTTTAAAACACATTTTATTGGCACATATAAATATATATTTATGTACACACACACAGATATATATATATATATATATATATGTCATTGATATGTAATTAACTAGTTAGCATAGAAGTACAAAGGGATATGCATTAATTAATATTAGATATATAGAAATTTTGGATAAATATACGCTTCTCTATTTGAATAAGAAAATAATATTTTTAGTATGATATTAATATAGAAAAGTATGTGTATAAAATATTAATTAGATGTACTCATGAAAATAATATTTTGTTTAGTATGATAGTAATATACATAGAGAAGTATATGTGTAAAGGAAATGCATTCATGAATAAAATATCTCATTTGGTGTGATGTTAAGGTATGCATATGTAAAAAATGATAGTCTCATATTGGAAAGATAGAAACACTAGTTAGAATAGGGCTCCATATAAACCCCCCTACTCTACCCATTTCATTCATCCCAAAGACAAGAGTTGAAAATTTCTCTTGCTCTCTCTCTTTGCCTCCTTCTTGGCAACCTTAGTCCTAGTTCTTTCTTGTTTGAGTTATTCTAAATAGTTTGCGAGGTAGTAGCAACAAAGTGCTACAGAGATTTTAGGAAGCGATCTCAAGGTGAGTTTCTTTCTTTTCTTTTAATTTATTATTTTGATTTAGATAATGCTTGCTTGTTTGTTAGTTTGATTTTATTCTTTGCATTTATGTCCTTCAATTATTATGTTGTTCATGACCAAGAAAGTATGCTCTGTAGTTGCGTCTTGTACGATCTTCTACATTAGAAAGCGGAAGTCAATCTAAAGTTTTACTATTTGAGCTATTATTTATCATGCACCAATATATTGTTTATGACCAAGAGAGTACGCTCTGTAGTTGCGTCCTGTACGATCTTCTACATCAGAAATCGGAAGTCAATGTTTTTGAATGTGAATTGTTATATGGTTGGAATATTTAGATATTGTTGGAATATTTACTTACTATGTTCTTACATACAAAAATAAGATTAAATAAGATTCCAATCACGTACCGGTACGAGGGACTTTCTGTGATCCATGTACAATTAGAACTGGTTGTCAATACTGACACCAGAATGGAACGGGTTCAAGAATGATCCCACTAGAGATGAGTTTGAGCTTCAGAATTGATCTCTCTCCCTAGATCTAGAGCACAGAGGTTACTCTTGTCCAGTCTAAATTACGACTGAAATAATATATTGTTTGAACCGAATTAATCCCTGAAAGTGTTTGATATGCTTGTATTATCTGGTTGAAATAATGAATTAAATAGATGAAATGATTCACTGGGCTTTTTAGCTCACCATCCTATTTTTCACATCTCAGGGAATTAATCAGCTTATGAGGAGGTTTATCTATTGAAAGTTTTTATTTATTTCAATGTAGGGCGCATCGGCCCAAGCTAAATCATGTATTTCAGCTTTGAATTTATTTTTTGCTGTAATAGATCATTGTACTCGAAATTTTCGAATGAATAAATAAAGAATCTTATTTACTATGATGTCAGTTTGTACATAGACTAATGTACACAAGAATCCTAATGGATTTGAGTCTAAGAAAAAGAAACTGTAGCACAGGCCCGTCTCCTAGGCATCCTAAGATTTTTTATCAAAGAAAGTTAGATCGTTAGATGACGCAGAAGATGGGACTCGGGAGGCAAGGTGTTACAGGATGGCAAACTGACGGTAACTTTCCTCTTTGGCAATCAATCTGAGCCTGATATTGGGTCAACCAGTCCATCCTCAATATCACATCATACCTTCCAAAGTAGAGAACACATAGATCTGCCAAAATTAGTCGATCTCCAAAAGTGAGTTCATGTTGACATAGTTTCCTAGAACTCATAGTAGCACCTATCGACGTAGCTACCTCCAAGGACACAGCCAAAGGGCTTGTCACTAACTGAAGTTTATTCACTATATCCTCATAAACAAAAGGTCTTGTAGCACCAGAATCAAATAATACCTATACAGCAACACCAAACAACAAAAATGTACCTTCCACTACGGAGGTGGGATCCGACTGGGTGCTGGTGCGTACAGGCGAGCCTGACCCTATTGTCGCTGTGGTTGACCTGTCTGAGATCATGTCTGTAGTCGTGGCTGTGGTGCAGGAGTCACTACTCTGGTAGGGCAATGTTTAGCAACATGTCCCTCTTGATGGCATATAAAGCACAGCCCCTTCCTCCTTGCCTCGTCTCTCTATGGAACTACAGGCTGGTCGGGACGAAGTGGCTATCTGTGTTGTCTACCTCGGGTCTATTCTGGTTTTTGAGCCTGAGGTGTTCCCCGTATCCCCAGACCACTTGGTCTCACTTGTGAAGGTCCTGCACACCGCTCTGACCTAGTCCTCTTCCTACCCCTCAGTGTCTACTCAACCTCCAGGTCCTTCTAACCATCTGTGGTTCTCTCTACTACATCTAACATAGTTGTTAGCTTAAAATGGTGCCACAATCTTTCAAATCTCAATTCTCAGCCCCTCAACAAAATGGTCCACCTTGGACTGTTCATCTGCGAACAAGTAGGAGCAAATCTACATAGCTCTATGAATCTCTGAATACTCTGTAATAGTCTTGCTCCTCTACGTCAGTTTAACCAACTCTAATTGCAGCTGCCTCTGTCTCATCGTAGAGAAGAACTTAATATAAAATCAAATCTTAAAGTCCTCCCATGACATGGCTGACGGATCAATGGTGTGATTACTCACAATCATCTCCCACCAATGGTAGGCAGGTCTTACCAACTAATGCACAGCAAGTGCCATTATCATGGGCCCAAATGCCTCCATTGCGTCTAGGTGTTTATTCATCTCAAAGGACTTCTTGTCAGCCATCATGTATTCAGCAGTCACCTCATATGTACTGGGATGCAGCTTCTGAAACTCTACCAGAAGATTCTTCTGCCCTTTATCAAAACTCGTTGACCGACTTTGTGGCACTACTTCCATGGATGCAGACCCCTGATGTACCTGAAGCTAAGCCTGTACCAGTGGCTCTGTCGATAATTGTGGCTGCATCTGTGGCTATATTGGTGTTGGCAGCTGTGTAAATGTTGATGGCTACAGGGTCCTAATAGACTACACCACTACTTTTTGCATTATCTTCGTAACAATCTTTGGTGTCAAAGTAATCACAGCCGGTGTTGCTGCCACAAACATACCCTCATCACTAGGCCTCAACTCTATATTAGCCTCACCTCGGCCTCTACCAATCCTGGGTCTACCACGTCCTCTAGGAATTATCTACAAGTCAAAGATTTGTTTCAGTATCCAATAATTCATTAATATTGAAGCAAAAACTTTGATAATTAAAAACATGAAACAACATTTCCACTTAAATTCATAGTTCAACTCCTTTCCCCAAAATTTTGGATACTATGACCTATGATAAGAACCAACCATTCTTTAAAACTTGCCTATACCCCCCTACGTCGTCATGCTATTGTGACTCTAGATTCAAATCTCTAAGTTCTCTATTTGTCTTAGTGGCCTAAAGATTTATGCTTCTAAGTCAATAACAATTTGTTTGTTTTAGGATATAGGAATTCGGGTAAAATACTCAAAATAATATACTACACAATTTACAAGCAATCATCCAACAAATAAGCAAACAATACATGCTGGCATAATGGAACCAAAAATTCTATTACAACTAATATAATTTTACCAAATCTTGGTCTCTAAGGATGACGCAAGACCTACTGTATGCGACTTTCCTATACCTAGTAGAATACAATGCATGTAAGTTTTTTCAAACAGTTCGTTCATTGCCCATTACAATTTCGCAAGTGTCTCGCTCCCTAAGGCTGACACAAGACCACCGTACACAACCGTCCCATACCTAGTAGAATACAATGCGTACAAGTTCTGCCGAAAGAACCAACCACTAACCATACCTGATCGTTAGACTTCGAGTTCAGGTTTCCTCTATACCTCATCATCTCTAACCATACCACACTGAGATTTCTCACCATAATATTACAGAGAGATCTACGATATAGGATCCTCCTGAGTCGTGTCATGACCAATCAAGTGTGTGTTTTCACATTATAAGTTTCTAACTTATGTCCTAAAAGTTTTTAATTAATGATCCACTGTGCCTTCTAGCACAGTCGGTCTTTACCTAGACCTAGTGTTTCAATATTGAGTACATTTCCTTTTTTTCAATGTGATATAATCGATCCCAAGTCTCAGACAATTTCCTAAGTAGTGCAACACTCGTAGGGAGCAAAGCTTCCACCTACAGGGCTACTACCCATACTTTTGTCCACCTACGACTGGTAACTTAAGCACGTTAGTATCAACCAAGCCTTTTCTAGACTTCTAGCCACTTAGTCATCTAGTCAATAGTAGGTAACCTTTACTTATTTTGCTTTTCAAAAATAAAATTCAAATCCAATAAAAATTCATTTCCAATGAAAATCCAATCCGGTGACCATCTCAGTGAAAAATCTAGTCCAGACCACTGTGTCGGACTGCACTCTTTTCCCAGCAAGCTACTAACTAAGCTCTAACACCACCCTATGGTATCAAACTCGAATCTTTCCCAATAGAGCTACTAACTGGCTCTAATACCACCCTATGACACCCCAACCCCCGCTCCAAGAGCCATCCACTACCACCCGTCACGTCGGGGCCTAGCGCTGAGACTCACGCTCCCCTTGGGCTACTATGTCGTACATGCGGCATAAATCACATCAATCCTCAGATGTCAGAGACCGAGATTGTCACTAACCGTTCCTCAATCCATGAATTGCTTGCCCATCCTTTCCACTAATCTAAGGGGAGTAAAATAAGAAAACCATTTTATACAATTGTTCAACTAATAGTAATTTATATCAAAATACGTCACTGGATTTTCACAAAAATTATTCAGAATAAATCAAGATACTACAGCAAAATCAACTATCAAAATGCACAACCAATGTTGTACAGTTCAGATATATCAGAAAAATATAGATTTCCTTTGCAGCTGAAACATCTCTTCAAAAGCTTACAGAAAATTCATAGTTCGAAACAAATACAGTGGTTCAAAATTTATTTCACAAAAACATAGTAAAATGGGCAACATGCCCCCTTTTCTTTATAAGTACAAAAATAATAAAACAGTTTAAAACAAAAATAAACCAAAGCCTTGTGTAAACTCCTAGTAAGGCTACTCTACATCCTCCAGTCCATTAGTGTACTCCGCCTCGACGAGTACCTTTACAAGAAAGTGGGTGAGCTCGAAAGCCCAGTGGATCATCTTACACATCACTAGCATTATATAAACCAAAATTCAAAATATGCACACATTTTCATTATATTAATCGTTTCAAATAGTCATTTATTTTGTTGTACTATAAGACCAAAAGAGTTATATTCTTGGTGTTCCTCAATGTCCAGAAATTAATCCTGGTCGGTAATGCCTCAAGCCATGCTACTGTTCACGACCCTGGCACACATCCAAGAATAGGTGCAATGGTGTGCGGTCATGGCTCACCCGCCTGAGGAACCCTCAGTCATCGCACGCGGCATCCGAAAGATGTCGTGCAGCAAATATGACAATGTTCACGAGTCATCGACAGATGCCACCATCACCCCGATACATGAAATTTTAAATCTTAATTTAATCTTCTTTAGTTTCAATAGATTTCATTTCATACCATATCATTATTCAAGGTAGCTAAATCATGTAGCAATTGATATAAATAACTAGACATTATGTTTCATATTCAATCAAATATTGGAAGTATGTAACTAGACATTATGCTTCATATTCAAGAAAATACTAAAAGCATATAACCAGACATTATGCTTAATCGTCAATCAAAGCATTCAAGAATTATACACATCCTAGCATGCATCTAACATCCTAGGCTACACAAACATCATGCTTTGAACTTTAAGTCTACATAATATTGGTGAGCAAGAGAATCTCGCCCACCTGTATATGTCGGATGAACCCTTGTGCCACTCAACAAAGACGCGCTACTCCTCAATACTCACTACTCGCCAATCTAAAATCAACATTTATAAATTTAGTTCTCAGAATCATTGAAACCCCCAAACTACGTCAATAACCATCATACATATCCAATCAAGATCATCCCTATCCAATTCCTAATAAAGGGTTTCCCAAAATTCAAATTTTCCCTTTTTACCATATCAACATGCAAAACCATATTCATTTTCGTCCAAATTAAAATAGAACATATTTAAAACTGACCACTACTTCAAAGGATGAGTGGATTGAGTTTTATTACCTATCCAAGAAATTGCACCTCCAGAAACCCTCCAAATAGGTGAAATTCCTCTAATCCGTCGAAAACTGCAAATGAACAATTAAAACTTTCAGAATTTAGTTTTAAATTGATAAACTCTTAGTTTAGAAGGAAGATTCGAGCTTACTTGGTTCAGGATCGCTTTATGCGTCAAAAACTCTCAAATTCTTATTTTTTGATATTGAATTTGCATAATTTATCTGAATGAATACACAGATCTTAAACTGAAATGATTGAAAGGTTAGGATTCCTACCTCAAACCTTCAGATCTTCCTTGGATCAGTTCTAGATCGTCTATCTAAAACTCTGGGATGATTTGGAGAAATTCGTGAGTGAAATGAAGAAATTAGGGCTTGAATTTTTTTAAATATCACGTAATAACCGTGGTCGGCACTTTAGTGACCGTGGTCACTCGTGTGGCCTTTTTCTTTCATGATTTTCCTTCGATAACCTCAGTCGGCCTTTTAGTGTCCACAGTAGCCAGCATCACTTTTTGTTTTTCAACATTTTTTTGAGTTTTCCCAAATATCCAACATTCCACTTTATTTTATTTTTATAAAATACTCTATAATAAACATTTAAAAAAAATTTTCAAACATTTTACCTTTATTTCATATTTTTTAATTTTTTTAAAATTCATTTTCGATGTGTATGCATTTGAAAATTTTGAGGTACTACATCCCCTGAGGTTCCAGAATGTCATGATATGCTAGGCTCAGTTGTATCTCGCAATTAGGTGTACACTACAATTCCCCAGCCATACACAATAACACATCAATTCTAATTGCGTTAAGTTTCAAGTATACTGCACAACCATACTTGGGGCCCTTTAATCAATCATCAATTAATAACATACACAAACATTCAGGTACAATGCATAGCCATACCTGTGGCATTCAAATACGCTAAGCTCAACTATACTCTTAAGATCCACTATCTCAGAAACAAATAATACTAAACAATCATTATTCATTTTCAAGGACTCTTAATTGAGTAATATGGTATCAAAGCGGGTCTACCTAGATGCACCTCCAACTGCTTACTACAGGGATACTACAATGCGCTTGGCGGCTACATACATCACATCGACAATTGTATTCTTAAAATCATTTATCTTCCTTTAAGTTCTCAATCCATCAAGTCAATCCAACATACTATTCACAATGGTAGCATTCATAGATATATGGAAAATGGAGATGAAATCCATGAAATGCATTAAAAGCGATTAATCCGGCACCAAGTATCATTATTCAATTCAATCAAGCCAACAAAAACCAAATAATGCATGTAAAAGATCCTAAAACTACCAAACAATCATATTTCAGATTAAAATCTAAATAATACAAGTGAACAAGGAAATCTCGCCCACCTTATACTATAGATTCCTTACGCCTCCACATCACACTTTGTAACACCCCAACCCCCGCATTCTTTGATTTGAGCGTTGGACTTAACCACCATTCCTTTTGACGGTGGACTTAACCAATTGGTGGGTCGGGTCATGTTACTTTACAAGCGACACACACTTGTTCTTTTCTTTCTCTTTTTTTTCAATATCTCATGCCTTAAAATAAATTCAATAGTACAAATTCACATTTAATAAAATCAAGCCAATTAAAGATAAAGAAAAATTCAACCTCTTTATTAATAAAAGAAAACACCTAACTTTGTAATGTAAACTAGTACATTGTTGATCAAGAGACTCAAAATCTCAAAATAAAAATACTAACTTTTAGTGGAAGTCTTAAATCAAAATTGGGCAACATGTCATTACATTAAAAGGAAACTTTTCAAAAAAATCAAAACTTGCTAAAACAAAAAAAAACTATCTATTGTCCATAGCCTTCATAATTTAATTTCCTTAAAAACAAGAGAGGAAGGGGTGAGCACATAGCTAAGTGGATCTTTATCAAACAACCATTTTTCAAACTCAAAACAATAGCACATCTATAATTCAAACATTTGCATACATTAGGCATTTCAAACAACCAATTGTTTAAAGTTGTAATTTAGACCAGAAGAGTTTCTCAACCCTTGATGTTCTTCACTAAGTGTCTCCTTAGAGTGAAATATGGCATCACTTAGCCAATTCCATTGGACTTTTGGACTTCAAGGGAGCTTACCCACCAACCAAGCACTTAGGTCAAAAAAAACCATATGGACATACCATATGAAAAGAACATCCATAGCAACCCACATGTGT
>JAJIYU010010711.1:0-15895 GCA_030144865.1 Tinospora cordifolia
ATTTCAGTTATTTCTTATACTATTGCCTTATTAAATTCTTAATTTTAAGTTATGTGCGGTTAAATACGATCAAGGCATGAAATGACTGAAATAAAAAGTCAAGTGTGCGTCGCTTGAAATGTAACACCGGCCCGGCCCGCCGTTTGGTTTAGTCCACTGTCAAGAAAAATGGTGGACGCGTCCAATGCTTAATGATACGGGGGTTGGGGTGTTACAGCTAGGCTTGAGGATCATCGGACGGTTCAGATCAAAGTCATTTTGATTAGATCGCGAACGTTGATGCGCTCGAGGATCATCGGACGATTCAGATCAAAGCCGTTTTGATTAGATCGCGATCGTTGATGCGCTCAAGGAAATCCAACGGATGAGATCGATACTCTAAATTCTATTGATTGAGTCGAGATCAATCCAACGGCTCCGATCGAACACGAATGCGTGTCTCGAGAAAAATTTTGGGAACCAGATTAAATCTGAAATTTAAAATACGAAAATTATGTTAAAATTAACGAAAAATACAGAATTTAATCTAAAAATTCTGAGAAATAGTTTCTAAATTCTGAAAAATATTTCTAAAATTAAAAAAAAATCCGAAAAATATTCATTTTGCTCCAAACATTAGAAAGTACGAAATTAGGGAGAATTAGGGTGTTTTATTCAAAGAAAAACACAAAGCTTTCTAATTTTCTTCCTTGAAAAACCTATATAAACTCCCCTAAGCTCTTAATTTCATTCACTCCAAAAAAATAAGAGTTGAATTCTCCTCTTCCTTTTTTCTAAGCCTTCTTCTTGGCACCTTTTCCCATCTTCCCTTCTTGTGTATGAGAAGTTCTCGAATTGGGAAATTAAATTGGACGATCTTCATTAGCATTAGTACGTGGGGGGAATTGCTGCCGAAATTTCGGAAGAAAGCGTCACAAGGTGGAAGTGATTTCTAGAAGTCCCTTCTGTTCTTATTTGAATTCATGGCATGCTCATTGTTGTGTGTTTTTCACTGAATTCAAAGATTTTTAATTTCAGTTCTAGAATTTTAAATGTTTATTTCAGTATTTCAGTTTTGATTCATGTTTGAGAAATCATATCATCCATGCAATGTTAGAATCATGCTTAGGCTTTTAAATTAAAGTATGATGCATGTTTTATGAGTATATCATGAATTGACTATGTATATTCTGAATTTTAGTTTGATTTCATATTTTGAAGTTTATTTTATGAGATCATGATATGAGAATTAATCTAAGACGATGGTGATAATAACCACGCACCATCATAGTGGTCATGGCGACACTATGGATGTTCTTTTCATATAAGTTAGGTCATGGTTTTCAGACCAAAGTACTTGAGGGTCATGTACCACTGGTGGATCACCATGTGTAACGGGTTGATGTCGACACGTGCCACTAACGGGTTGATGCCGAGTGGGCCCTATTTACTTAGTTAAGCATCAAAGGATTAAAGGCCCTTTTGGTCTGAGACTCGACTTGAACAAATTGTTGTTTGAAACGCCTAATGATTGCAAGTGTTTGAATTATATATGATTGTGTTATGAGTTTGAATATGAATGATGGTCGTTCGAAAAGGATCCACTGGGTTATGTGTTCACTCATTCCTTTCTTATTTTTCAGGAACATGAAATCCATGTAGCAATTGAATATAGATAGTTTCTTAGAAAGTGTCTACAATATTATATTTTTTTGAATTTTTAAGGGCATGTTGCCCAAAGTATTTATGTTTTTCTACTGAAAAATATTTTGAAGTCTTCCACTATAACAATTAGTTTTTTTTGAAGAGTTTAGTATGCTCAATTTCTATTATGAATAAAATAGTTGGATTTCTTTATCTCTTTTAATTTTCCTTGATTTTATTGAAAATTTGTATTCTTGAATTTTATACAAAGGCACAAGATATTGAAAAGAAAATAACAAGTGTGTGTCGCTTGTAATGTAGCACCGGCTCGACCCGCCGTTTTGTTAAGTTCACTGTCAAGAGAATGGTGGCAATGTACACTACTTAAAAGATAAGGGGGTTGGGGTGTTACATAATACTTCTTATGCGATAATCCACTAGGACTAAAATATAAAAAGTATCAGTCTTTCTCTATGTGATAATCCTCGAAATAATTGTGCAGTAGGTGATAATTAGAGGTACAGTCTACTACTATCCAGGCTAAACAAGAAATGGGACTAACTTTAGTTTTGAAAAATGTGGATATGCATATGTTTTATAAATGATCCATTGAAAATAACATGATCACTATGTTGCATGCATATATGTGTTGCTTGAATGTGCATAATAAATTTAAATGTATTATTTAATTTGATTTTTTGTATGATTATTTAAATGCATCTAAATGTCATAGATAAAGATTATTCATTGAACATGTTGTCGCTTACTTATTATTTTCAACATTTCAAGAACAAATAGAAAAAGAAAGAGACCGGCATGAAAAGAATAGGCGACTCTTCCATTACTGTTGGGTGTTTAGGCTTAATTATCTTCTGGACTGTATTTTTTTGTATAATTATAATTATCATTGTATATATAATATCATCTAGAGGGGTGTGAATTTCCCTATACGAGGTATAAGTGTGAAATGAGGTAAATTTTAAATTATGAATTATGATTGATGATAGCATGTGAAATATTATCTGTTATAGACTTGTAGATTGATAATATTGTTTATTAGGTGCGATTGTTCCTCTAGGATAAGTCAAAGTTTTAAGGTAGACTCTGTTAAAATTTTTGTGTGGATATTGAGTAGTTTTGACTGTAAAAGGCTGATATAGTATTATATAAGTAGGTGTAGCGTATATGGTATTATGTGTCAGTTGTGACGTTATTTTTATGAAGTGGGTTACGAAAAAAGTTTTGGCTCCACTGGACTCCTCTACGCCCTTCGAAACTTACTCAAAGTGGGCTCCAACACCATGTTTTGCTATCGTAGTTTGCAAGCAACCCACTTCGACAACTTGTAAAACAAATTCAAAAGTTCAATTTTGGTTTTCCAACACATGAAACTTAAAGTACATATAACAAGGATTAAAATAAGTGATTTTACCTCAAAAATCGACCTCAGATGGGTAGGTAAATACCCCTCCAAAGATCTGATCAACATAGGTTCTCTGCTTCTAGTTTTCAACTATGTCAAATAGTTCTCCTTCGTGGTCATTTTTGTCTTAAACGGCTAGGGGTTTGGAACAATGGTTTGCACTATCTTATAGAGGACAATGAGAGCTTTCCAATGGTTGTAGTATCATGCCAATCAGACTTGGGATAAAGGAGACATGGGGTCTTAAAATTAGGGTGTTGCAACTATAATTTTTGCCACAAAAATCAGCTTTTGTTGCTTGTTTCAAGGGATCTTTGCACAACCCAAAAGCTGCCACGTGACCTTGCAGTGGCCTAGCATGGTGCCCCACTGGCCAGAATCCTGGAGTTTAGTCGACAGCGATGTCAAAAGTTGAAAATCTGGCTTCAAAACCAAGGGTGATAATGGTTTTTTGGGTTGGTGGTTTGCTGAAAATGGAAGATAAAAGAGAGAAGGGAAGGAAGAAATGTAATACACCGACACACTGGACACACCGGGACACACGTGTTGACTCAAGGTACTGTCCCCTCCACTTGGGGTTTTCTCACCTTCGTGGAGATTCGAACCAAAGACCTAAGGCATAAGCACCTTGATTACATGAACCCACTACCATTGAGTTGTCCCAATGGTAGTGGGTTTCATGAAATCAAGGTACTTATGCCCCATGTCCTTAGTGCAAATCTCCATGAAGGCGAGAAAACCCCAAGGGGAGGGGACAGTACTTTGAGTCACCCGGTGTGTCTTAATGTGTCTGATGTGTCAGTGTATTACAAAAAAGGCTCCTTTTTTTATTGTCACACCGCACATCTTGGACACACCACGAGTGTGGGGACTCACAAGGTACTATCCCCTTCCCTTAGGGTTTTCTTTCGCCTCCGTGGAGATTCGAACCATGACCTGGAGCTTAAGTACATAGATTTCATGAAATCTGCTACCATTGAGCTTGCACCTTTTTTGTAATACACCGACACACCGGCTAAGCTCAATGGTAGTGGGTTTCATGAAATCAAGGTACTTATGCCCGAGGTCCTTGGTTCAAATATCCACGAAGGCGAGAAAACCCCAAGGGAAGGGGACAGTACCTTCACTCGGTTTGTCCCGGTGTATCTGGTGTGTCAGTGTGTTACAAAAGAGGTGCCTTCTTTATTGTCACACCGCACACCCTGGACATACCATGAGTGTGGGGACTCACAAGGTACTGTCCCCTCCCCTTGGGGTTTTCTTTTGCCTCCACGAAGATTTGAACCACGACATGGGGCTTAAGTACATAGATTTCGTGAAATCCGCTACCATTGAGTTGACGCTTTTTTTGTAACACACCGACACAGCTCAATGGTAGTGGGTTTCGTGAAATCATAGTATTTACGCCCCAGATTCTTGGCTCGAATCTCCACGAAGGCGAGAAAACCCCAAGGGAGGGGACAGTACCTTAGTCACCCGATGTGTCCCAATGTGTCTGGTGTGTCCCAGTGTGTTCGGTGTGTTGGTTTGTTACAAAAAAGGCACCTTTTTCGTTGTCACATCGCACACCCCTGACACACCACGAGTGTGGGGACTCACAAGGTACTATCCCCTCCCCTTGGGGTTTTCTTTCACTTCCATGGAGATTCAAACCATGACCCGGGGCTTAAGTACATAGATTTTGTGAAATCCACTACCATTGAGTTGGCACCTTTTTTGTAACACACCGACACAACTCAATGGTAGTAGGTTTCATGAAATCATGGTACTTGTGCCCTAGGTCCTTGTTTCGAATCTCCACGGAGGCAAGAAAACCTCAAGGGCAGGGAACAGTACCTTGAGTCACCTGGTGTGTCAGTGTGTTACAAGAAATGGGCTCATGGGCTGCCCAGTGAGTGGGCTAGCCCATGAGCCATGGTTTAGCCCACATGGCCTCCCAAGCCCATGCTCATGGGCTTCCCTTTTTCTCTTTTTTTTCTTTCCCCCTTTTTTTCTTCTTTTTCTTAGATTATTCTTTCACCCATCATTTTTCTCAATTTTTTTATATATTTACTTACATATTTATTTCCTAAAAATTTCATATTTTACCCAAATATCAACATTTTTCTCTCAAAAATTAATTATTATTTTCAAAATTTTAAATAATCACTCTAAAAATCATATTTTCTCCCTAAAAATCATGTTTCCTCAATAATTAATGTATTCTCTTTCCAAAATGATATTTTTCAATTAATCTAATTTTCTTCAATTAAATGGATAAAATGAGAGAAAATTGAGAAAATTCATGCATTTTCATTAAAAATTTAAAAAAAATACGTGTTACATACATCGCACCCATGAATTTTGTGTCTCAAAAACATGGGTCGTCACAGTCTACCCCCTTATAATAATTTAGCCCTTGAAATTTACAAATGATGTAAATAACATAAGACAAGGAGCAACACTCATCAACTCTGGATAATATCAAATCATGAAATCTTCGTTCTCCCATGTGTTCTGTTCAACACCATGGAACTGCCCACACACTCGTACCATCGGTATCTCCTTGTTATACAACTTCCTCCCAGAGCAATCGATAATGGTTGTGGGCATCTCATCATATGTATTGTCCTCTCACAACTCAATGTACCTCCAATCAATAACATGTGAGGGATCAGGGTGATATTTTCTCAACATAGAAACATAGAATATGTTATGCACACCCGATAGCTATGGCGGCAATGCTAGCCGATAAGCAATTGGGTCGATCCTCTCAAGGATCTCAAAAGGCCAAATAAATCTCGGTGCGAGCTTTCTTGAAATCCTAAAGCGTGTTTGCCCCTTTCAAAGCGAAATGCGAAGGAGGACATGGTCGCCAACCCCAAACTCAAGGATCCTTCTTTGGTTATTAGCATAAATCTTTTGTCAGTCTTGAGAGAACTTCAAATTCTGTCTAATCCTTTGTATTCTCATTTCATTCCTGTATGAAGGGAGGGGTCCAAGACTGCTTTGTCACTAATCTTGGCCCAACAGGCAGGGGATCTACAAGGTTGACCATACGATGCCTTATATGGTGCCATCTTGATGTTCAACTGGTAGTTGTTATTATAAGCAAACTCGCACAAGGCCAAATGATCTTCCCAGCTATCACCAAAGTCTATAATACAAGATCGCAACATATCTTCCAAAATCTAGATCACTCGCTCAGACTAACCTTTAATCTGCAAATGCAATGTTGTGCTAAGGTTCACCTTTGTCCCCAATTGAGCCTGTAATGTCTACTAATAGGGATGTGAACCTAGCATCTCTATTGAACACTATGGATAGGGAATTCCATGGAGCCTCATAATCTCTCTAGTATAAAGTCAGTTCAATAGCTCCACTGAATCTTTGCTATGCATAGGAAGATAGTGTGCAAACTTTGTCAAACGATCCATGACTACCCAAATAGTATCATGCCTCCGCTGCGTACAGGGTAGTCTTGTAATGAAGTCCATGGTGATGTATTCCCACTTTCACTCCAGTATGGATAAAGGTTGTAAGGATCCATCGGGTTTTTAGTGCTCAGCCTTAACCTGCTGTCACATATCACATCTCTGAACAAAGACTGCTAGGTTTTGTTTCATCATGGGCCACCAATATGTGTGTTTGGCATCTTGGTACATCTTATTGGCATGCGAATGAACAACATATCTCAATCAATGTAGCTCCTCGAGCACACAACGTCTCAAGCTAGCATCATCTGGTACCCATAGTCGTCCCCTAAACCTCAGTGCACTCTGTGAATCAAGTAACCACTCTCCATGAAAAGTGTCATCTGCCCAAACCCTAAATATATCATAATCCACACCATGAGGCTATCCCTCCATGATCTCCTGAACCTGAACTCGTTGAGCTATAATTTGTGCACTGACTCTAGCCTCAGAAGATGACTCGTAAATACTCATAATCATGCCAAAATCAATCATCGTAAACTCATGAGACATGTGTCAAGCCATGCATGTAATCTCGACCCATTTTCGACATAAAGCCTCAGCCACTACATTAGCCTTACCCAAGTAGTACTCAAAAATGAAGTCATAATCCTTCAACAGTTCCATCCATTGCCTCTATCTCATGTTCAAAGCCTTCTGTGAGAATAAATATTTCTGTGATCCGAAAAGAACGTGAAATGTTCACCATAAAGATAATGTCACCATATCTTGAATGTGAATACTACTGTTGCAAGCTCTAGGTCATGTATAAAATTGTTCCTCTCATGAACTTTCAATTATCGTGAGGTAAAAGCAATAACCCTGTCATCCTGCATCAAGACACAGCCAGGCTTATTTGTGATGCATCAACATATATAGTCAACTCTCCGTCAGGCTCTGACAACATTAGCACTAGATTTGATGTCAATCTTCGTTTAAGTTCGAGAAAGGCATCCTCACACTCATAAGTCCACACAAATAAAGAATCCTTCTTGGTCAACTTTGTCATCGAAGCTACTACCCTTAAGAAGTTTTGGACGAAATGGCGATAATAGCCTGCTAAACTCAAGAAGCTACGAATCTCAGTCACTGTGGTAGGTCTTGGCCAGCTAATAATTGCCTCAACCTTAGTGGGGTCAATAGAAATACTCTCAGCTCAAACCACGTGACCCAAAAATCGAACCTCTGATAACCAAAACGTGCACTTGCTGAGCTTAGCGTACTACCTATGCTCCCTCAAGGTTTGTAGTGCGATCCCCGTGTGTTTGGCATGCACCTCCCGAGACTGTGAGTAGACGAAGATATTATCGATGAAGATAATCACAAAGGTGTCGAGATATGGTTGAAACACTCTCTATATGAGGTTCATAAACATAGCTGGGGGATTTGTCATGCCAAACAACATTACTAAGAACTCGTAGTACTCATATCGAGTGTGAAATGTGGTCTTCTGCACGTCTTCTTCCTTAACTCTTAGCTGATGGTACCCAAACCTCAGATCAATCTTTGACAACACCTTGGCACCCCTAAGTTGATCGAATAAGTTGTCGATACATGAAAGAGGGCACTTATTCTTAATCGTCACCTTGCTCAGCTGCTAGTAGTCGATGCACAAATGGAGGCTCCCATCCTTCTTCTTCACAAACAATACTGGAGCACCCCAAGGTGACACACTAGGGAAAATGAAACCTTTACTCAAAAAGTCCTCTAGCTGGACCTTCAACTCTTATAACTCATTAGGTGTCATGCGGTAAAGAGGAATTGATACAAGTCATATCCCTAAAATGACCTCGATGATAAAGTCAACCTCCCGCTTAGGGGGCAAGATGAGTAAATCTTCAAGGAACACGTCAAGAAAATCTCTGACGACAGGTATCTCATCAAAGCTCAGTCGTGAAGATGCCTCATTTGTGGTCTTCAACCCGGCTAGAGTATCAATCTCATGCTGTGTCACCAATCTATCATGAGTACTCTGCCTATCTAATTGAAAGACAATAGTGGGTTGGCTTGGAATTTGAAACACAATCCTCTCGCGCGAAGCAATCCACATGTGCATGGCAGAGCTACCCAATTGATATTGAATATGGCATCAAACTAGAAAAACTCTAACACTCGGAGGTCTAAAATAGTCTCAAAGTCTCCCAATTTAAGTACACACCTCTCACATATCATGTTGGGGTAGATACGTTTCCTAACGGTACTACTCAACATCAACCAAGTAGGGGTCCTAATTGGTCTAAGTCTTATTCTATCTATAACACTTCAAAAATAAAAGACAAGGTAGAACCAACATCAATCAGAACATAGATAAATGAATTACAGAGTGAAATAGTACCTTCCACCAAGGTCCTCGTCGAGTCAGGGTCAGGTTGGGTGACGATTGTTAGTTGCATTACATATGAACACTATTATATATATTTTATAAATGTTTTGCATTAATTCAGTAAGAAATATAATATATTTATTTATAAGTTAGGTGAATAAGCATTTTTAGGAGCGTTGCATGTATTTATATATTTTAAGAATTTTAATATAATTTTTATATATTTATATTTGTAATTTAATATTCGATAAATGATTTTTATTTATTTTACAGGTTTGAAATAATTGGTGCACAAGAAGAAACACAAAATGGCAAAACTGTAATTTAATGCATGAAACATAGTAATGGCAGAATGTGTAATTAAAGCTAACAAACAAAGGGCACAATTGGAATTGGTGCATGAGACATGAACTTGGCGCATAAGAAAAGGATATTTTTGAGTGGCAAAAGATGTAAATTAATGAAAAAACACATGGCTTGACTGGAATTATGGACGAAATGGTGCACATGAATTGTGAATTCAGGTATTTGAATGGCTAGCAACAAAATTAACATATGAAATAGAGGGGCACGACTGGAAAATGGGCAATTAATTAATGACGAAGTAAATAGTGAAGCAATTTTGTGAGTTTGAGACCATGCGTGAGTAAGAAATAGTGTTAGTGTCTAAATAAGAGTTGTAGATAGTTTACTATAAAAAGGAACTCATATAAGTTTTTCATAATTCAATTCAATTCAAAATTCAAGAATTGTGGTAACAGCCTAGTAGAAAAGAAGAAGAAAAAGCAAAAGAAATTGCAGAACAAGAACAGGAACTGAAGATCAAGAACATATAGTATGATTTTTAATTTGTTCAACTCTTTGATTTGTGATTTCTCAATTATGTCTAGCTAAGTATTTTAATTTCTAGGATATAATTTAGATTATAGAAACCTTTAATTTTTGTTTTAATTAATTTATTTTGAGGTATTGTTTTATATTCTGTGATCTTAATGGATTTTGTTGATTGATTACCAATAAATTGATCTTAGATTGTTGAACTAATGTGGGAAAGAGGTTTATCAATTAGATAGTTAGAGTATAGACCTATCTAAATCAATTAACTGAGAGATTGTTGATTATTTAGGAGGTTGTACATGATTAATATATTTAATGTATTAGTTTATTGATTGTACAGCTTGGGAGGAGGTATTAAGCAATTTAACTAATAGGATCAAGGCGCCTCAAGAGAAAGTTTTGATTATTAGTGCTATAACCTACGAGAACAAAATTTAGATTAATTGAAATAAAAATTAAAGGTGAATACTTAATATTTTACTATCCTAGAATCTTAATTTATGTAGTTTTCGATTCAATATTCACTTGCTTTCAATTTACTTTTGATTTAATTTAACTTTTTAATATTTTATTTGATTAGGAGCCTTAATAAAATTGAGACTAAAATTAAATTAAAATTTGAGATATTAACCTCAAACCATTTCCAAAGGATAATAATCTAGTATTTTACCCTGTATTACTATTGTGATCTTGTACACTTGCAGTAATCTCAACAACGACTTGTGCTCTATCTTTGATAGCTGGAGTAAAAGAACTAGGAGCCACTGTAAGAGTCAGACACTCAGCCTTCTTATTCCAACTTGTCCACACTGATAACATGTAAGGGGTGGCCTCTGTCCTCCCAAGTAACTTTGACTTTGTCAACAGCTTCGACCACGACCTCTACCTTGGCCCCCATAAAATGCACTATGTTGCTCTGCTGGTGGCGATAACTGAACAGGAGTGGCCGCAAGTGCAACTGTCATCATGGTGGTCTGACTAGGAGCGTTGCTCGACTGTCCCTCAGAAACTTCCTCTTCTTGTGCCTCTGGTGATGACCATGGCTCCTATATGACGACTGAGTCTGTAGTTGTGTCTGCCATTGAGGCTGGGGAGTACTAGTTTGTACAATAGAAATCTCAAGGCACTCATCCAACCCATTTATCTCTTACTGTAGGGCCTCCCTCTAGATCTCCTTTAAGGTCCGGGCCCTAGATGTAGAAATCACTTGCCTGATAGCGACCCTTAGTCCTCGTAGATAGAATCAGGCCCTCTTCCTCTACTCAGCTATCAATCTAGATGCGTAAGCCTCCAACTATAAGAACTGATGTGTATACTCTCTCACTATCTTGATCCCCTAGCACAGGCTCAGAAACTCAACCTTCTTATATTCCTGCTCGGTCTGTGGTCCAAGCTAATACCACCCCTGAACGCCGTGAAGCATAAATCCATAAAACTCTTAAGGAATTGGACATGGGCTCTCTCATCTCCCTATTATCCTAGGCAGGGGCAACTGGAGCCACTACAACCTCTATTGTTGTCTCTGGAGCTAGTGGTGCAGGTGGAGTAGGTGATGGCAGCACAGTAGGTGGAATGGCTATCGCCACAGGTGCAACCAGAATAAAAGGTCCTGCCAATGTGGATGGTTCATCCCTCTGTCTCTTAACCTCAAGGCAATCTAGGCACTCATGAAGTAGGGTAGTCTACACATGCAGTACAGCTACAAACCTTTGGAATGGGTCCTCAATCTTAGGCTGAGGAGGTGCTGGTGATGTCGGTTCAAGCTAGAGCGGTGGCCTACCTCGCCTGGGCGGCATCTTTTATCTACATTTGGAATTGGATCTACTGGTTATCCATCCATTTAAAATAAACCTAACCTAAACACTTAGTAATAAACATTATGTTCTATATATGTTTTGTTATTAGTAGTCTCTCCTTTTTCCTTTAAGTTTAGGGTTTTGTTTACTTTTGCAATTATTCTGATATTGCCTAAGTCCTTCATTTGTTAGTGTTCTTCAAATTTTTGAACCTAGGCTCTGATACCAAAGCTGTCGGGACCCCTTCCTAAGCAGAAGGGAGGCCCAATTGGTACAGTGACTCAACGAACTTGTTCATCGAGCCAAGTTCATCCAATCACTACTAAGCCTTCCCAATTACAATAACAAACAACATCAGAATAATTCTACCATCTATTTTGTAAAGTGCGAAAGTAAACATAGCATTTCAATTAAGTTTATAAGCAAGTACCATAGATGTTTGCTTCTACATAGTACATATTGTCTTTTTTCAAAAAAATAGTTGACCATTAGATACAAACATACAAGTGACCAACCTTTAAATAGAACCAAAAAGGTAAAGGACCGCCAAGAGAACTAGGCTATCACTACGCCTTTCTCTTTGTCAACTATTGAGGAACCTAAAATGTTAGTAGAGTAGTGAGTCTAATTTGCAATGTGGCTCAGTTAGTAGTAAAACTAGCATATTACCTATAACTAGCATTCCAAAAAAAATGCACGTATGCATAAACGGTAATGGTAAAACAAGGTTTAATAACATGACATGTAGTACAAACAATTATAAACAATGCAGTAGTTAAAGAAGAGCAGTTTCAATACTAGTTGAAAACTGCATCTAGGCTAGGGTTTCAAATCATCAAATCCAACCCTATGGTCATCGCTCGAGCGAGGCATGAGTCAGGAGTACTGGCCACTCAAGTGGGTCATGAGCTAAGCATGTTCATTGAATACCTTAACCCCACGCTCAGTCCTCAAGTGTCTTCACTTGAGTGAGTCTGAGGCTAAGCGCACTGATCATATGCCCTAACTTTAATGCTCGAACCTCGAGTCTAAATCTAATCACATCGTGTACCTTAACCCTGTGCTTGGACCTCGAGCCTATGGTCTCACTATCGATGTACATTTATATATATACTTCAATCCAATTGATGTAACTCAAATCACATGAAACCATTTAACTAGCGTCATTTCACTCACATTTTATGCAAGGGATACAAGTGAAAGTAACACCTAAATTAAACTATTCACCTCGGGTCTTGTGTACCGATGTCCCGTTTATACTCGGTCCAGTCCCACAATATACACTCAGATCTGCATCATTTAAACTCAATTTCAGTTTCCTTGTGAAACGTGGCTCCATTCTAGTTATATTGTCCTTGACAAGTCTCAGTCAACCAAATTTGACTCGTGGTCAAAGTTGGTCAAACTTGGTCAAAGTTGGTCAACTTAATCAAAATTAGTTAACATTGGTCGATTTGGGTCAAATTATGTCAAAATTGGTTAATTTGGTCAAAATCCCCAATTTTTCTACACTTAGTCAAATTTTCAACTTTATGTTCTATTTGCACAACAAATTTCTCAATTTTTCTACAATCAATCTATGTGTCCAATTTGGGTGAAAATTTTCAAATTTGATCTACACCCCTTAAATATTCATCAGAATTTTAGATTTCAATTTTTGGACTTCATTTGATATGGTTTTCAAGTGAAATATCAATAACTGTCAAATCTCGAATTTCATGCGATAAACAGTCACATTGTGTACCAATTGACCCACTTAACCATGTCCTTTTTGGATGAAATTTGGTATACTCATTTTTGAGTTATCTAGCAAGGTGTCCACAAAATTTCAGCTCAAATAGCAAGTTTTGGTTAGTCAATTGGTTCCCTGAATTCTCAGCCATGCAACATGTGGCCATTAGTTCATAATATTTCATGATTGTCAAGGTCTATTTTCCCATTCTTAAACATCTGGTTTGTCGTCATTTCTTACACCTATTGCATGTTCTTAGGTCATAGACATATCTCCCTTCAAAACTTATGCAAATGAAAGAGAATAAATGACTAAAATTTATCCACAAATTTCATCAAACACACGACATGCACCTTCCACAAACTCAGAAATTTTTCTAAGTGTCAAACACCTAACTAGCAGGGCATCTTTACAAGCATGGGAAATCAAGAACACAGAACTTTGTTGTAAGAAATTGATATCCTTTCTTGGCCTCTAGTATCAAGATCACGCACCCAACGTTTCAGTTCCAGTGGACTCTTCTACGCACTTTGAAACTTACCTCAAAGTGGGCTGCAACACCACGTTTTGTTGTCACAGTTTGTAAGCAACCCACTTCAGTAGCTTGTAAAATACATTCAAAAGTTCAGTTTTGGTTTTTCAACACATGGAACTTAAAGTACATATAACAAGGATTAAAACGAGTAATTTTACCTCAAAAATCGACCTCAGATGGGTAGGTAAATACCCCTTTGAAGATGTGATCAACACAGGTTCTTTGCTTCTGGTTTTCAACTATGTTGAACAATTCTCCTTCATGATCATTTTTGTCTTAAACAGCTAGGAGTTTGGACTAATAGTTTGCACAGTCTTAGAGAGGGCAATGAAAGCTTTCCAATGGTTCTAGTATTATGCCAATTGGACTTGGGATGAAGGAGATATGGTGTCTTGAAGTTGGAGTGTTACAACTGTAATTTCTGTAAAAACAAAACAACTTTTTTTGCTTGTTTAGGAGGGTTTTTGCATGGCCCAAAAGCTGTCATGTGGCCACCCACGTGACCGTCGGGTGGCCTAGTATGGTGCCCCATTAGCTGGAGTCTTGGGGTCTAGTCAGCGGCAATGTCAAAGGCTGAAAATCCAGCTTCAAAACCAAGGGTGACCATGGTTTGATGGGTTGGTGATTTGCTGAAAATGGGAGAGAAAAGAGTGAAGCGAAGGAAGAAATGAGCTCATGGGCTACCCAGTGAGGGAACCATGGTTTAGTCTACATGGCCCATGCTCGTGGGCTTCCCTTTTTTTCTCTTTTCTCTTTTTATTTTTTTATTTTTTTCTTCCTCTTTTTTAAGATTATTCTTTCACCCATCATTTTTTTCAAATTTTTTTATTATAGATTTACTTATTTATTTATTTCTTAAAAATTTTATATTTTACCCAAATATCAACATTTTTCTCTCAAAAATCAAATAATTATCCCGAGAATTCGTTATTCATTCCGAAAATTTAAATAATCATTCTAAAATCACATTTCTTCAATAATTAATATATTCTCTTTCTAAAATGATATTTCTATGTTAATCTAATTTTTTTCAATTAAATGGATAAAATTAGAAAAAATTGAAAAAATTTATGTATTTTTATTAAAAATTCAAAAAAATATATGTGTTGCATATCGAACCCATAAATTTTGTGTCTCAAAAACATGGGTCGTCACATGGGATTTATCATTGTTCATGAGTATCTATTGACAATATAAGTTTCATTGCTAAGAGTATTTTTTTTACGACAAAATTTTTCATCACGAATTTTTTTTGTTGTGTCAGGTAATAAATTCATAATATTTTTTGCAATAATTAAATTTATCATGGTCTATGAGCTCATAACTTTAATGAAATATATATAAGAAGGAAAATGATAGTTTCAAAAAAAAAAATTACGACAAATAATCAAATATATTTATCAGTAAGTTTTTTGTTATGGATGGTTCCGTATTTGCGGCGCATCAAATATGTAATCACAAAAGTATTTGGTGAAGAAAATGTTATATTTAAAAATATTTTTAGTAACGAATATATATAAATTTTTAATTGTAAAATAAATATATTATTTGTAATGCACTTCAAAACAACAAAATATGTCGTCATTAATAAATACATTTTTACAACATATATTTAATAATGTTATTATCTTTACCAAATATATTTTGAGGATATATATATTCAACATGAATCTTTTGATTGTGAATTAAAAAAATATTAAATTAAGAAATTATTGAATTATATGAGTATGCATATGCAAAAAAAAAATATCATTTTCTAAAAAAAAAATTTAGCACTTAAAATTTTCATCATAAAAGTTTAGATATTACATGAATATCATCTTTTAGGTAGGTATTTTAATGAAAAGATTTATTATCCTTCAATAGTTTGCATATAGCCAACAAAAAATAGTGACAATACTTTCATCTTCAAATTTTCATTTTAAAATTGAATATATATATATATATATATATTTGTTTATTTAGTTCACATAGCGCGGCTTATTCACCATATATTTTTTAAAATGATAAAAAAAATTAATTAGTATGTATTTTTATATATAAATTGAGCGAAGAGCATTGTCTACACCTTATTTGTGGTAGAATTATATCAATTAAAATTAAATAACTTAGTAATTTATTTAGTTCTCAATGAAATTGTTGGTTTTGTGTTAAAGTATTTATTTTTAGATAAA
>JAJIYU010010712.1:0-15850 GCA_030144865.1 Tinospora cordifolia
ATATTCACATTGAAAATAGATAGTTATATGGAATAAACTTTTTTTGGTCTATTGTCCATTTATATTATGTCATACTTATGTTTTCTGCTATACATAGTTGAGTTAGAGATGTTTTAATAATCTACCTTTATAATCCGTAATTCATTGTCAACAAGTTCAATTTAGAAAATGAGAATGATAATGTGTGAAAAATAAGCTTATTACCTTTCTAACTATCCCTCCAACTTACCCCTTTTATGCGGACTTTCATACTAGTCTTACATCCCTCTAAACTTAAATTCGTCTCTAATCCATCTACACATTTTTTCCCTCTAAAAAGTAGTATTCTTAAAATATTTTCATGTCTATTTTATATCCTTTTTATTATTTTCTTTGAAATTAATAATTTTTATACATAAACTTTATGTCACTTATTTATTAGCTAATAAATAAATAAATAAATAAATAAATAATCATGTAAAAAATGAATACATAAATAATCAACATTATGATTGTAGTAAAGTATTAAAATAATTGTCACATAAAATATTAATTATGGAAAAAACATATTATGGAATTTTGAATGTATTAGACCAAATATTTATAAAAAGGAAATTTATTGTTTATTTAAAAACAAATAAATATTTAAGAAAGAAGATTAAAAATATAAACAACAAAATGGATAAAGAATATTGAATTTTTTTTTAAAAAAAGCCCATCCATTTCTTGTCCGAAGCAAAAGTACTCCAAATAGATTGCACCGGGCATTGTAGCCCCTTACAAAAAATGTGAGGCTGTTTCAGCGTCTTGATGTTGGTTAGAGACGCCCTAAAAAATGTGGTAAATTTATAATATGTTATTAGTACTTTGTTCAATTTTCTTTTTAATTTATAAAATAGTCCTTATCTTTTTTATTTTTTTTCATGATATATCGTTTTTTTTCATTTTATTTTTTGTAAAATTGGGTTTAAAGCCTAGCAAATCAATAAAACCAAATTGGCAAACTTAATCACTTAAAATTTTGGATTGTTAATGGCAAACTTAGGCCTTATGGAGGAAAATTTTGGATGAGGATATTTTAAGAAATTTATAAAAAACTTGTTAATCAAATACATGAAGCAGGTTGGTGCGATCACACACTCTATGTAACTAATTACTTTTATTTGTCTCGCTAATAAAAAAAAAATAAAAATCTTGAATTGTTGAATACTAATTTAACTGTATAATCAATATTAATTTTTAAAGCAGATTTGCATTGTTACAGCAAAATGGATCAATTGGTACTTGTTTCAAATTTTTAAATCATATCATTCCATTGTTTATGGAAGCACAATTAACAAATAAATCATCTTAAAAACTGATTATTATTATTATTATTATTATTATTATTATTATTATAGGCACATGTGTGTCATACAAGTTTTAAATTAAAAAATTAAGATCAAATAAATTTTATAAAAAATAAATACATTTTGTTTTTATATGATGAAAATGATTAAAAACATAAATAAGAGTAATTAATATTAAAATTTGATAACTTAAAACGTACATTAAAGCAAAATTTTTAGAAGCCTAAAAAGTAAGGGGTAGGAAAAAAACTGATTAATTATTTAATTATTAACTCAACCTCTTTAATAATAAAATTAGTTCCAAACGATAAAGTTTAATAATAATAATAATAATAATAATAATTATTATTATATCTAGTTTATCAACTATTATTATTATTATTATGTCTCGTGGTCTAGGAAGTGAACGTTTAAAAGGGTAGGAGATTGAAGTGGGACTCTTGATTCTCCAAATCTTCTTCAGATTCTTCTTGTTTCCCGGGCCCCGACTCCCTCTGCTTACAAACCGTAGCGGCTTAGCTACAAACCACCGCCGCACCACCACTCTGCCGCCGCCATAACCACCACCATCACCGCCGCTGCCGCTACTTCCGACGTCTCGTACACACTGAGTCTCACTTTCGCACATGGGTGAACAAACCCAAACCCAAACCCAAACTCAAACTCAACCTCAACCTCAAGCCTCACTCACAACCACCGCTACCGCCGGCGCCGGTGCCACCATCGCCACCACTGAACTAACACCAGTTCCGCCAGCGCCTTCTACGACTTCCACCGCATCAAAGATCCCTTTCCGGCCGAGAAAGATCAGAAAGCTCTCTTCTACTTCTTCAATTCCAGATAACAACTCTGAGGCCATCACCAGTTCCACCAGCACCACTAACAACAACCAAATTGTAGTAAAACGAGCGAGGCTTCCACCGAGAACTATCGCGAGGAGTTTATCTTGTGAAGGTGAAATCGAAATAGCAATTCGGCATTTAAAATCATCTGATCCTCTCCTCTCTCGCGTAATCGATCTCCATCAACCACCAGTTTTCGACTCCTTTAACCCTCCATTCCTCGCTCTTTCCAAAAGCATCCTCTACCAGCAGCTCGCGTTCAAAGCTGGCTCTTCGATCTACGGTAGATTCGTCTCGCTTTGCGGCGGCGAAGCTAGTGTCGTTCCTGAGGCAGTGCTTGCCCTAACCGCTCACGAACTGAGGCAAATTGGGGTTTCTGCTCGTAAAGCGAGTTATCTACATGACCTTGCGAATAAGTATTGCACGGGGATTCTTTCGGACGATGCGATTGTGGAGATGGACGATAAGTCGTTGTTGACGATGCTAAATATGGTTAAGGGGATTGGATCTTGGTCCGTACACATGTTCTTGATTTTCTCATTACACCGGCCGGATGTTCTGCCGGTCGGTGATCTTGGTGTTCGTAAGGGCGTTCAGTATCTCTATGGTCTTGAGGAATTGCCGAGGCCTTCGCAGATGGAGCAGCTTTGTGAGAAGTGGAGGCCTTATCGTTCAGTTGGGTCTTGGTACATGTGGAGACTTACTGAGGCCAAGGGAGCTCCGGCAATGGCTGTGACAAATGACGTCGCTACTAGTCAGGCGCAGACGCAGACGCCGCAGCAGCTTTTGAATCCTATCAATAGCGTCACTAACCTCGGGTGAAGTTACCTATCTAGCTCTTTCAATGTTTGATTTCTTTTACTTGTCAAATGTCATAGTTGAAACTTTTGTTCCTTTTCTTGAGAATAGACATCTTCACATTGAAATTTACCTTATGGTCTACCTCAAAAGTAAATGTTTATTAACAATTTATGGATATAATTTAAAATTTCACAGGGAAATATAGAATGTATTCAAGCACAAGTAACTTAAGATAGCACGAAGGCTGTCCGAATATGCCAAAAGACTACTTGAACTTTCATCATATGCCAAAAGAATGTTTACAATATTTTCCCGACAATTTACAAAGTCAACCAGTCACCATTTCAACATAGAACTTGTTATGACTACCGCAGATGTTCGATAAATAACTTAGCCACTTTCATTTTGTAAAGATTATGCACATTAACTTGAATTGCCAATTATATAATACTGCAATCTTTTCAATAATTGTGAGATTTTGTCTGCAGTCTCAATGTCATTTATATTTTAAAAAGTTTTGAGCCGTCCACTTCCTTAGTCAAGTGGCATTGGATTTTCCACAAGCTCAAGTGTCTTCTTTCCTTCCTATAATTAATGATAACATTAGGAACCTATACATTGACTACCAATCCCATAGCAAGTATCTGAGTGATACCTCATGCCTTTGAGTTTCAATATTGCTAGATACTAATATCTTGGTGTTTCATTGACTTCATTTACCCCTCTTTTGGAAATTATTGACTATTGGAATACACTACAATATACAAAGAAACTAAATCAACTCATACACTAGATTGATATTTCTATAGGTGTTTTAGTGCAGTTGTTGACATATTATTAATTATATTTTTGTCAAAAGAATTAGGCATATTCAAATATTGCACTTGCAAGATAAACTGTATGCAGAAAAAGAGTCTATTAAATAGCTGGAAAGAAAAGAGGACAAGCTAGAAAAAACAAAAAAGAGTAAGATTTAGCTCAAATAAAAAGTTTTTTCAGCTATTCCCATCTTCCTTAATCCTTTACATGATCATTCTAATTTCATTTTTAAAGCTTATTTGATTTGTAAAACAAGTCTAATATGATAGGAAGAAAGCAATAACATATAGTTGATGGGAAAATTTAAATAGAAAAGGTGACAAACCTTAGTGCTCGTTGATGAATGTAATATACTGTAAATGCTAAATTAGATGTTTGAAAAGAATTTTTTATAATTTAAAGGGTTCAGGATTAATAGTGCCAAAAGTAAATACATTAAAACTATGGATTGTAATTTTAATGGAAGTAGACACACAAAAGAAGAAAAAATTTAGATTACAAGCCAAGAGATATTAGGAAGTAATTAAGAGGAAGAAATAGGTAGTAATGAGAATCAAAAAGTTAATGCGAGATGGGTTATGTAGAGGAGTACATTTGGAGTTATTAGGTATGCATGCTCTATGGAGCAAGATGATTAAGTCCTAGGACATGCATTTGGTTTATGAGAGGCTCAAGAAGAAAACATGGGAGACAGATGAGAGCAGTGTTGTCAATGAGTCGCCTAGGCCACGTCCTAGGCGCTCCAAGGAGGTCGCTGCAATTTATTTTTTTTTAGGAGAGGTTTAAACAATTTTTAACTCTCAATTAATACAAATTAAATAATATATTAAATCCAGTAATGAATGATTTATTTTAGTGTATACACACACACACACACACAGACACAGAGAGATAGATAGATAGATAGATAGATAGATAGATAGATAGATAGATAGATAGAGAGAGAGAGAGAGAGAGGGAGGGAGGGAGGGAGGGAGGGAGAGAGAGAGAGAGAGGAACTAATGAATTTAAATAAATAATTTTTGAGAGACCTCTAAATAATTATTTTATGGTCTGTCTAGGCCATGTCTCGCCTTTCAGAGGCTTATCGCCTAGTTTCGCCTTGGCAACACTAGATGAGAGAGTGCCAAGTAGAGATGCTGGAATTCGTCGAATTGTCTTTCTTGTAAGGGAGTGTATAAATAGTTGTACCATTTTTAAGGGGACATGAAAATTTGTATGTGAGAAGTGGAGTTGAAAAGAAGGAAAGCGGGTGATGTATTCTTTTAAACTGTCTCTCCAGTTGCTTTTCCTTCTCATTCTTAATGTCATTTGAATTGGTCTAATTCTCTATCTTTTGCTGTCATTAAATTTGAAAGCCAACAATTGGTATAAGAGAAAGTTGATCTTGATGGTGTCGAAGGTTGATAATCGATTTGAAACAATGGAAAAACAGATGGAAGCAATGAAAACAAGTTGGCCGCATTTGCTAAGCATTGAGAAAATGATTGATCAACCGTCCCAATGGCTGCCTAATTCGAAAATCAGCCTCTATAGGGTCATCCAAACACTAGAGGGAAATCAATGATCAATGGCAAGCTTGTTGGTTATCTCACAAGCTGTTGGATCAACAAAACCTCATCATAGCCAGGAGCACCTTCGCCTTCACCTCCATCACATTTGCATATTTTGTGTTCAACTTAGTATTTATGATAAGCTTCCTCCACATTAGGGGGAATCACACAGATCAAACGATCCTAGCACCCATGGATTGTCACAATAGGTGAGTGGGTTGGAAGCTTGTTTTAGTTAATGCCTTGAGATGCCAATTTTCAATGGTGAGAATTTAGAAGGTTGGTTCACATGCACGCAAATAAGCACTGGCTGCAACACCAGGGAACTATGGCTAATAGAGTCAAATACTTAGTTACATCTTCTTTTTGTGCTAAGCATTTTTTTCTTATTAAATCAAGTAACAAAAGAAGAGAAAGTAAAAATGCTGTAGTGAGTTTTGATGGGGATGCTCTATAGAGGCTCATGAAACATTCATTGATTGGAATCACTTCACATCCCAATTGTTGCCGAGATTTCAAACTACATTAGATGGCAACATGTGTCAAAAGTGTTTGGTGATTAGACGTAATAGCTCAGTAGCAAATTATTGCCTCAAATTTGAGATCCAATCTGCTCCTCTTCGTGGCCTGCTTGACAAAGTGTTGGACAATACCTTTTTGAAAAGTATATTTGCAAAGATCCATGTAGAATTGTGACTGCTCAATCCCATAGGGACGACGATAATTATGAAATATGCCTAGTGGATTGAAGAAAAGAATTTGTTGTTAAAGCCCATGGACTCAAAGTTGTCATCTAGGATCCAAGGAGTAACATTGATTTTGTTTCTCATCCCCTTCCCCATTAGCGAATAACGTTTTGGTAGCGCATAAAGAACCATCTACTAAGCTAGTCTTGGTGGTGGAGGTTTAAGATCGACAACATAAGGACTTTTGTGCTTATTGCAACGATGAATTCATTAGTGACCACATTGCAAGTGGGACTTCAACTTGTTGGTAGTGCTAGATGAAGAAGATGCCATGGATGAACCATATCTAGTTAGCAGCAAATTGCCACTAGCTGTGGCAACTTCAAGGCATTGCGCTTACATTTGACACTCAACTTGCTGGTTTTCTCTCTAAGGACGATGAATGGTATGAGGCATGTTGTGTGATGGTGTGGTTATTGGGTTGATCGATTGTGATACAATGTACAACTTCATTTCCTTGGGCCTAATTTGAGAGTTGGGGCCTTTGATTTGATGATTTCCACTTCAACAGAGTTCGGGGTGGAGACTGGCATGATTGAGTTTGTAAGGGAAAAGGAGCTTGCAATGATGTCGTCCTCGCAATTCAAGAGCTGACCGTCATGGATTCATTTTTGTCAATTGAGCATTGCAACATTGATGTAGTTTTGAGAATGGCATGGTTGGGATGACTAGGAGGAATGGAGGTGGATTGAAACTTGCTTGAGATGTGCATTTGTATAGGATCTAAGGTGATGACGCTCCATAGCGATTTGAGTCTTCACACTTCGACTATTTACTTAAAAGCTAAGTTTAAGGCACCATGGAAAGATAGATTGGGCATTCTACTAGAATCGCAAGTTAAACCAACATCATTGCTAAATGCTTTGTTCGCCACTCCTCTTCCAATATTCATTCAACCCATTGTCGATTGCCATCAGAATGTGTTAAATCTGCTGTTCGACTTGCCCTTGTTTGTGACGTTTATCATTCTACCAATGAATGTGCGACCCTATCATTATCCTTATGTACAAGTAAATGAAATCAAATGCTTACTTGAATGGTAATCTCGAGAATTAATCAACCTAGTACGAGGCCATTTTCAAGTGTAATGTTGTTTGTTGAGAAGAAAGACGAGAATTGTTGTGTTTGTATTGACTATCACGCTCTTAATTGAGTGACTGTTCGAGATTGTTTTTCCATTTGGGTGATATTTGAGTTGATGGACAAACTTCATGGTAATTGCATTTTTTTTAAGTTCAATTTAAAATTGAGATATCATCAAGTTCTTGTATGAACTAAGGATATCCCAAAGGCAATTTTCGAAATCAAAACGACTATTAATAGTTTCCATCATAATTTAGTCCATCTTGAGATGGTATTTTCCAAACTTCAACATCACAGATCATTTGCTAAATGGACAAAATGTCTCTTTGCTCAAATATGGTTGGAATTTTTGGGCCATCAGATTTTTGCCAAGGGCATGCAAGTGGATCTAGCAAAGATTGAAGCCACACACCCTTGGCTAACTCCTACATCCATTGAAGAGCTTTACGGATTTTTAGGATTGACGGGTTATTATTGACATTTTGTGGTTGGATATGGTACTATTGCTGCCCTTTTAACTAACCTAATAAAGAGAGATGCTTTCAGCTGGGATGTTGCAGCTGATTCGCTTTTACAATGTTAAAGCAAGCTATGGTGTTGGTTTTGATACTTGTTCTCCCAAATTTTGCTGAGCCGTTTGTTGTCAAAACGGATGTATCATGGTTTGGTCTGGGTGTTTTGTTGATGCAAAATGAGTGTTCTATCACTTATTTTAGTAGAGCATTATCAGGGAAAGAGCAACTGTGCTTTGTTTATGAATGTTAGCTTATGGCGATTGTGTTTGCTATACAAAAGTGGAGGCATTATCTTCTTTGTCACTGTGTCATCATCCGGACAGATTAACATAGCCTAAAGTACCTCCTCAACCAGTGGGAGGCCAATGCTGGCTGCCAAAAATGGGTCAACAAATTGCGTAGACTTGATTTTGAGATACAATTCCAACCAGGACTAGAGAATAAGGTTGTGGATACACTATCTTGAAGACCCTCTAATTTATCCTTAATAGTATTGACTGTCTCGTCAGTTGTGGTGGATCTTCCCTCCTTGCTGTCACAAGTGAATGCTGACCATATTTGTGCAAAATTAAAATGGCCTTGTCGGATGATCCAAATGCCCACCCCTATTAATGTACAAAGGTCGTTTGGTCACCTTTGCTACCTTCCCTAGCATTCTAACTCTTCTCCATGAGTTCCATGCCACACTTGTTGGTGGCCATTCCTGCATAGCAATTGAGTTCTATTGGAAGGGAATGAAACTTGCTATTAAGCATTCAATGCATGATTGCCATACTCATCAAAGAATTGTGATAGGGTCTTCTTGAGCTTATTTTGGAGGGAGGTTTTCTGTTTACAAGGGACTACTCTATATAGGAGCACAACCTACCATCTACAAGTAGAAAGGCATTTCGAGGACGATTATACTTATTTGCGTTGTTTTCCAGGTGAATGCCCTCAACAATGACAACAGTGGCTACCATGTGTAACGGTCATGTTTGGGCATGCACTGTAACTTAATTAGATGGTTCGTGTAGTTTCGTCGTGATTGAAGTTCGTTTGGCTTATGAAAAGTCTCAATATGATTGGCCTAACATTTTGATGTTTTCCTTTTGGGAGGAGAGAGAAAGCTTAAAAGTCTATTATAGGGAGTGACATGGTCCAACCTCCTTGATGACATATAATGGGTCATCTTTAGGATTACTCCTTGGCGCAACTCAAAGGGCTGGCTATCTTCATTTTAGAGGGGATGTAGATAGCTCTCATGACTTTGGGTAAGTTATGGAACACCGCCAAGCGGCGTGCGGTGTGGGGCCTACAGGGACTCATGGTTGGGCATACGAGGTTGGTATGCCACCCGATGCTCGTGTTAGGCGTATTGAGCTATCTTGGGCCATGGTGCTAGAGTGGGCTCGAGATAGGATGCACTCAGAGGAGTCATCCAACGAGGGATGCACTGGGGGGACCCATCCACAGTGATTACGGCAGTACACAGCTAGGGGCGACACTGTGTACCAATATGCCATAGTTATCCAATAGTCCCAAACGAGCTAGTTATCCATGGATTTCGATACATTGATGTGATTAAGACTTTCGGTGAGCTATTTGAGATGAGTTTGTGTGAATGGCTGGCCAAAAATAGGTGTATTCGAGGCGTCGCATGGGAAAATTTAGGGAACGGACAATAAGACCATGACATGTGGTACCAGAGCCATTTTTCCCAGTGGGGAAAGTGGTGTAAGGAACATTTCCAAAGAGAAATTGGTATCAAAGGCGATACGACCTAATAGGGGAACCCCACACCCAATTGTTGCAGTAAGCAAGGGAATCAGAATGGGTAGGAGGTGTTACCCAATGCCTAGAGAGGGCTAATCAAGGACGAATACTCGATATAGAGGCCGAGAAGTGCCTGAACATAGAAGCAGAGTGGGCTTCAATAGTCAACAAGAGTATGGACGAGGCATGTGTGAGGTGGTGTGTCAGCATATGCAGAGGGGCCAAGATTGTGGTAATCGTTGACCGAGGTGCATTAACAAAGCACTAAGCCATGGCACAGTTAAATCTGCAGTGGAGACAATTGCTGTCGCAAGAGATATCCAGAGGGATGAAGCTAGTAACGCGATTGAATTGAAATGAGGACCTGTGAATGAGTTACAACATGGTCAGTGATCTCAATGAACACGAAGTGATGTACTAGAGCTTGTGGCTAAGAGGCGATGGTTTCGAGTAGTAGAGAAGGTTAATGGTCGATAGAGTTGCTTGTTCTAGAGCAACAATAGTACGGTGGAGACTTGCTCAAGCATTCAAGGGGACAGTAACATCAAGGAATTGGTGAGTCACTAAGGGATGTTCGAAGTACTAGTGCAAGAGACGCACAGGGTGAAGAATAAAGATAATTGTCCCATCTTTCCCGACAGAGATTCAAGTTGAAACTAGTACTTCATGGGTATACATATGAGAACCTTGTGGTATGATTATCGAGAGATGTGCAGAATGGACACAGAGGCAACTTCGAGAGTTCATGTGGGGTAATGCTCAGGTTAAGGAGCAGTTTGAGATAGAGGTGCTAGAGAGGCATCCAGTTCATGTGGAACACGTGTTCAAGAGCAAGAGTGGTGACAACCGAGTACGGGCAAGTGAAGCCAATATTCACAGAGGTGACAAGAGGTCTAATTATGTCAATGGTTGCCTACTTGATTTTGAGTTGAATGCTGATTAGTTCGAGGAACTAGTGCTAGAGAGGCACAGGATGAAGAACATCAGTTCAGATCAACATACGAATAGAGGTGCAAGATGTGGCCAATGGTAGGAGCCAACATCAGCACAGGTGGTGCAATCTTGTTTGAAGGACTAGTGCAAGGTGAGTATAGGATGAAGAACATCAGGAAGTGACCCAATAGATACTTAGAGGCACAGAATGCCAAGTTGCTCGAGGTACCAGTGCTAGAGAGGCACTGGGTGAAGAACACTAGTGAGACTGTAGAGGCAGAATGGGACATTATTGAGGCAATGATTGTTCTCATGGTGAAGACAATGGTCGAGGGACTAGAGTTCAAGATTGTCATATACAAATGCTTTTGAGACGAGTTTGAGGCACATGAAGTCATGAAACCGATTGAGCAAAATTGATAAGTGGGTAGCATGTCAGTTGTTGTGATAGTTTCTACATGGGTGAAGATTGTGGTCGAGGGACTGTGAGAAGCTCCATTAGAGGCCAGGTGCTAGCATGGAGGTCACACAACGGTGATGTCAGATAGATTATTTGAGTTGAGAATCAAGTGGGGTAGCACTTGAGTTAATTATTGTTCTAGGATGGAACTTGTTCGAGGGTCTAGTGTAAGTGGATGCAGAGTGAAGAACAACCACAGTGGTGGCTAGCATAGAGGTGCTAGATGAGCAAAGAGACTGATACTTCATTGTTTGTCCGAGGAACTAGTGCTAGAGAGGCACAGGGTGAAGAGCAACAATGTTTCGAATGCACACAAAGGTGCAAATGTAGAGTATGTTAATTGTTCGAGGCACTGATGCTAGAGAGGCTTGGGTAAAGAACAACAATGCGATTAGATATGTCCGAGGAACAAATGCTAGAAAGGCATGGGTGAAGGACCGATATGTGACTTGTCGTGCACAAAGGTGCAACCTTATATGGCTGAGTACAATGCGGAAATGTCTGAGAAACTGATGCTAGAGAAGCATGGGGTGTAGCAATATATGACCAGTTGAGCATAGAGGTGCAACTTATATGGTTGAGTATAATATTAAATGTTTGAGGCACTGATGCTAGAGAGGCATGGGTGAAGAACAAATATTTGAGTTGAATACTGAGATGTTTTGAGGTATTGATGCTAGAGAGGCACGGGGTGAAGAACAAATATTGGAGATTAGCACAGAAGTACAAGCGCAGAGGCGCAAGTTGCTAAGTTGAACATAATAAGACGTTTGAGCCACTAATGCTAGAGAGCCACCGGGTGAAGAACTATATTCTAAGGTTAGAATGTGCACGGAGGTGCAAAGCACAGAGGTGCTAGTGTGGAGTGACATCATGTAAATGCTAGCTCATCCGAGGGATACATCGGACAGTTCGAGGTATTAGTGTTAGAGAGGCACGGGGTGAAGAACATCGTGATGTCACAAGGACGCCAAGAGGGGCAGCACAGAGGTGCAACCTATAATAGATGTTTTATCCAAAGGGATAATGCAGTGGTTCTCAAAGTGAGACGTTAAATGGGAAAGAGTTGTAGATTTAAGTCGAGACCACGAGAGTTGAGGTGCAATAGTCAATTGGTGCAAAAGAGGCAAGATCAAAGGGCAAGATCTGCTATGGAAAAGTTTCGGAGGTGAACGCGGCCATAGTGTCTATGGGGGGCTCGACCTTTCTAATGGGGTAGTTTGTAATGGTCATCTCTGGACATGCATTGTAACCTAATTAGAGGGTCTGTGAAGTTTCGTCGCGATCAGAGTTCGTTTGGCCCATGAAAAGGCCAAGAATGATTGGCCTTACATTTTGATGTTTCTTTTTGGGAGGAGAGAGAAACCTTGAAAGTCTATTATAGGGAGGGACATAGTCCAACCTCCTTGATGACATTTAATGGGTCATATTTAGGACTACTTCTTGGCGCAACTCAAGGGGCCAACTATCTTTATTCTAGAGGGGATGTAGATAGTTCTCATGATTTTGGGTAAGTTATGAGACACTGTCGAGCGGTATACAGTGCGGGGCCCACAGGGACTCAGGGTTAGGTATACGATGCCAGTATGCCACCCGATGTCTGTGTTGAGCATATTGAGCTATCTCGGGCCATCGTGCTAGAGTGTGCTCGAGTAGGATGCACTAAGAGGAGTCATCTAACGTGAGATGCGCTCGGGGGAGCCATCCACAGTGATTACGACAGTACATAGTCAAAGGCGACGATGTGTACCAATATGCCTGAGTTATTCGATAGTCCCAAACTAGCTGGTTATTCGTGGGTTTCGATACATTGATATGATTAAGATTTCGGCTGAGCTATGTGAGATGAGTTTGTGTAAATGGCTGGCTAAAAATAGGTGTATTTGAGGCGCTGCACGGGCAAATTTAGGGAACGAATGATAAGCCCGTGACGCATGGGTAGAATATTGGTACAATAGGACTTACCATTGTTCCATTAACTCTCTCCCTTTTGGGCAGTTTTTGCTTGAGTTCCCCCTCCCTTGTTCTGTGTTGGCTCCTCCTCTTCTAATGTGATAATAGTAGATTTTCTTCTTTAGTGACATGATTAGATTTTGGATGAACTCAAGTCTCATCTGGCTTGTGCACAAGTCCACATGGAACTCACCACTGGTGCTCACCAGAATGATGTGCAGTTTGCAGTGGGTGATTTAGTATACCTGAAGCTTACCACCTAGAGCTCCCTTCAACTGCCACCATCCACCCGGTTGTTCATGTTTCTCACTTGAAGCAAGCCATGGGCAACTGTTCTCACGCTATCCCCCTCCCTTGACATCTTTCCCATGACATGGAGTGGCTTACGGAACTTGAGGATGTCTTGGATCACCATCATTCTTACTCACCCCAACATCAAAAAGCTAGAGTTACTAGTGAAATGGAAGGGCCTCCCACATTCTGAAGCCTCTTGGGAGTCAGCTGCAGCTATACACAATCATTTTCCCTCTTTCAACCTCAAGGACAAGGTTTTTCTCAGCCTTTGGGGTGAAAGGGGGTAATGTTAGTTCGTGGGATATGCATTTGGTCTATGAGAGGCAAAAGAGGGGAGACAAATGAGACAGCACCAAGTGAAGTAGCTGAAATCAATTGAATTGTCTTTCTTGTAAGGGAATGTATAAATAATTGTATTACCTAGTTTTTGGGGGACATGAAAAGTTTGAATGTGAAGTCTTGTAAAGAAGAGGGTGGTGTATTCTTTCAAACTGTCAATAAAGAGAATTGTCGCTCCAAGTGTTTTTCTATTCATTCTCAATCTAAGTTGCATTGGTCCAATTCTCTCTCTTTTTCTATCATTAAATCTGAACCCCAACAAAGATGTTGGGCAACTAACTACCTGTAACAAAAATATGAAATATCAAGATGGGTTTGTGGCCAAACATTGAAGATAAAATTGAAGACAGATATTCGGGAAGTGGTAGGAGTCCAAATGGATTAAATGAGATAAAATTAGTTAAGATTTTTTTTTTTTGAGTCTTTTGACGCATAGAAACAAATACAATCAAGCTGCAAGCTGCATCAAAACTAAACAAAACAGAAACAAACAACAAAACAACCAATTTAAATACCGTCCAATCATCTTCCCCAATCCCTATCCGATTCAAAAGTGGTATACCATCAGCTAAATTGGCTAAAAAAACCAAAGAACTAGCTGTGATTTTAATGGATTCCTATGGGCAGCAAGCTTCCCGATCAAGGTCATGAAAATGCGATCATTTTGTTTCAGCCGAAGCAACCGAAAGACTTGCAAAGGAGGCTATTTTGAATGGCTTCTATGCGGTGCTAGAGATAAATGAGCATTGTTGCAAAGGGAAAGTACTCCTCCATTGTGTGAGGAATAATTAATCTGTGCCCAAAGTAGGGTCCCATAGATCCCACAAGACAATAGCATAAGGGAAAGAAATAGATAAATGACCGAGATATTTGCATCCTGGAGATAAAGGGAACAGCAATGTGGAGAAATGCATCTGTTGGTTAGCTTCCTCGTTATAACATCCATAGCGTTAAGGCATTTATGAGTGAGGACCAACAATAGACTTTGACCTTCTAGCGGACAGCTCTGCCCTTTTTTGTTTTTTTAATAACTTTTTTGGATGCCAACTCCAACCAGGAGGAGACTTGAACCTCATCTCAAGGGAAGGGGACTGATGCCAGACAAAGCTAGGACATGTTGACTTAGAGGGCGCTTTTGAATGCCAAATCATAGAAGTCCTGCAAGAGAATAAGCCTTATTACTTGTACTATAAATATAGACTCATCCTTAATGTATTAAAGTAGAAAATATACTTCTGTCTTCCCGTCAAGTTGTTTCTAAATTATCTCTATTGCTTTGCTGTTTCTATACTTGACTGAGAAATGCTGTTATAATTAGCGTTTTAATGAATATGTTACCTAGATTTGTCATACTCCTCTGTTAAGCAATGAGCAAAATACTTAAAGTTGTTTATGAACATTTTTGTTCCATTGTGTTGTAGATCTTGTGCTTGGAGCCAATAATTGGAGAGGAAAGAAGAATTGCTCATTGTGCAGTTGTAAAAATTTTTTGTTTTTCGCTTGCCCATCAATCAACTAGGGAAAGTACTTCCAGTTCTAGTTTCAGAAAGAACCTGATCTGTGGGATATCTAATGAAGGAAAGCTTGAATATTGAAGGTGTTAGAAGCTCTCTCTCTCTCTTTGTTTAGTAGTCGAACGTAGTTTAATAAAACGCAAATGTGATGTCATCATTTATCCAAGAGCACCAGAACATTATTTCAAATTATGTAGCTGGCCATTGACGGACCCATTTTTGTTTATTTTGTGTGAGAATAATTGATTTAGTTACATTTTTTTTCCAGATGGAATGAAATATTCAACAATGTTCTTTAACAACCAATGGAAGTTGTATGGTTTTCCCTTGTTATATTTGAAATATAAAATGGCTTTGCCAATTAGAAAATGAATTCTCTTGAAATTTTTTGTCCTGTTTCTGAAATATGTTATTTGTTGCCATCCATCTTGTGCAATAAACAATCAACCATATTTGCCATTCTCGTCAGTGCTAATATGTAAAAACTTGGGAGTCGCTTGAATGAGTTTCACATGAAATTGATCTGGTGATTTCACCTCAAACATGAGACATTTGCGTTTGCGCCCTTAATGCTTCATTGTGTTTATAAAGTACATTAGAACTACAGGTTTATACTTTCATTCTCTGTCCCTATCACTCTCTCCACTCCCTCCCTGCCTCCCTCTTTCGATTTTGGCTCCTTAAATCCTTTTTAAGTCGTTTTTTTTCTTTGTCTGAACTCAAGGTAAGCTATTGCCTCATCATTCGAAACATCAACAGCTGTTCTGGGCAGTTCATCTAAGTGTTCTCTGCACGAAAGAGAATTATCATTTAAAGATAAAAAAGGCTTCATTGTTTCTGTGAGTGGACTACTAAAAGAAAACCATGGTGAAAAATGCATTTTTTTAATTAGGGCTAGTAATTTATCATATGACA
>JAJIYU010010713.1:0-15855 GCA_030144865.1 Tinospora cordifolia
TTTGCACTAGACCTACAAAGAGTTATTGCTTCAACTGAAACACCACTATTTTGTCAGGATTTTTGTGCATCTTTTGTATGAAAACGGAGACTGTTTATTACATATCCCTGACATGATAATACTTGCTCCCTAGGCCCCAGTGTGAGCCATGTTAGCTTACTAGAAACATTATGTTGTCCAAGAAGCTCCTTAATCTGATCAAAGTAGTTAAACATATTAAAGTGATACATATTCTACTTCTCAAATGGATACATCCACCAATATTAGACTGGTCCACCCAAACAAGCTTCTCGTCCCAAGTGAATTGTTAAGTGAACCATAATATCAAAAAAAAGATGGAGGAAAGAACCTTTCAAAAATGCACAAAGTTTTGGCTATTGAATCATCCAAGTCTAATAATAAATTTCGATCAACGATCCTATCACAAAGTACATTAAAAAATCTACAGAGTCATGACATTGCGTATCTTGGACCATTTGGTAGAACTCATCTCAAAGCAACAGGCAAAATTTGTTGCATTAATAAATGACAATCATGTGACTTCAAGCCACTTTTACATTCTTTAATCGACACACAATTTCCAAAGTTAGACCCATAACTGTCAAGTAACTTCAAATTTGTTAATCTTCTGCAAAAAATTTGTTTCTCTTCTTTTGAAAGAGTGTGCATTGCGGCAGGTAAATATAATCGATCTCCTCGCTTCTCAACATGTAACTCAGTATTAATATTTATGCATTCCAAATCTCTACGAGCATTAAGTCCATCTTTTGATTTGCCTTTCACATCCAGAAGTGTGTGAATAATACTATCGCATATATTCTTTTCAATGTGCATCACATCCAAACTATGACGTAAAAGAAAGCTCTGCATAAATTTGACTTAATTACTTCATATGTTATGAAATAGAATGAATCCATATTATGTTTCACAAAACAAATGAATTTAGAGTACAATGACACAAATTTGTAAGCATACCTTCCAGTATGGCAATTCAAAGAAAATTGACTTCTTCTTCCATGTATGTTCCTCCTCTTTTGTCTTTCTCTTCCTTTTTTTACTCTTCCCCCAATCATTTACAATATTTTCTACTTCTGAAAGAATTGCTTCACTTGTAAACCACTTTGGTTTTCCTCGTAATTCTTGTTTACCATTAAACCAAGCTCTTTGTTTCAGTATAGATGGACATGAACTAAAAATCTTCTGTGACCCATATATGAGAATTTTCGACTATGACACAACCATTCAGAACAAGTATCCAAGCAACAAATAGGACATGCAAATCTCTCTTTTGTTGACCACCCAGACATATTTGCATAAGCAGAAAAATCATTTATAGTCCACATTAAGATTGCTCTTAAATTGAATTTTGATTTTGTAAAGGCATCATACATGTCAACTCCATTTGTCCATAACAATTTCAAAATCGTCTATCAAAGGTGCTAAGTAAATATTTATATCATTTCCTGGTTGTTTTGGCCCAAGAATGAGAAATGTCAACATTAAATTATCCTTCAACATGCACAACCGTAGAGGCAAGTTATATGTAACTAATATTAATGGCCAACAATGTACCTCGAACTAAGGTCTTGAAAAGGATTAAAACTATTCGTAGCCAAACCAAATTTAATTTAATATTTCTAGGATCTAATGCAAAAGATTCATTATTGTCATTTATAGTTTTTCATGCAAGTGAATCAACCAGATGCCTCATTTTTCCATCTGTACTTTTGTTATTTTGATGTCATGTCAATTGTTCAGCTATTTCAGCCACTCCATACATTTTTCAATGTCTTGGAATTATTGGAAAATAATGCAACACTTTGTTAGGGACTTTAGTCTTTTTTTTAGTGTGCTTAGATTTCCATCTAGACAAACCACATTTGGGGCATAGATCTACATCTTATAGCTCATTTCTAAATAAACAACAATCATTAATACAAGCATGTATCTTCTCATACCCAAGATCAAATGCCTTTAGAAGTCTTTTTGTTGCATATAAAGAACTAGGAAGAGTATGATCAGATGAAAGCAAATCACCAACAATCTTAAGCAATTCATTAAACCCAGTGTCTGATAAACAGTATGAAAAGCTTTTAACTTGAATAAAACTATTGTTGCTGAAATTTTAGTATGTTCCAAGCAACCGAGATATAAAGGTGTTTCTACATCTTCAAGTAAATGTGTGAGGTCTTCCTCTTCAATTTCATGTTCATTCTGTCAATCATGATCTTTTTTAATATATGCATGGTCTTTGTACATTTTGTATGCATCATTCATGGGTATATCTTCGGAGACAGAACCACATGTTTCAAGCCTTTCTCCATTAAAAAACCAATTAGTATATGTAGGATCCATAGCTTTTATGACTAAATGCTCATATACTAAATCATAATGGTGGCGATCCAAGTTCTTGCATTTTGTACAAGGACACGATATTATGTCTATATTTCCTAAACTTGCATGTGCAAAATTGATAAAATTTTGAGCACCATGTCTATACTCTTGAGAAAACCTTAAAAAATAAAATATACTTAAATTTCAAATAATGCAAGCAAGCAATAAATAATGCTATCTTAATTTAGATGTGAGAGTTAACCTTGAAATATGGACCCATTTTTTATCTATGTGTAGCTAAATATATCAATTCCTCAATAGAAGAACAAAAATAAGTTAATAACAATAATGAATAAGTCAGCCTTAGTAGAAGTTAATAGCAAATAACAAATAATAATAACAGAAGAACAATAATAGTTACCAAACCCAAAAACAGAGATTTCGTACCCAGCACAAGCAGAGATTTCGTTCCCAAAAGCCCAAAGAAGAACAACAATAGTTACAAGCAAATGATTGTGTTGATTCAGCAACTATTCTGCAACGATTCTACAAATAACGAATGACGATTAATAGAAGTAAGACAAACAAATAAAATCGATGAACTGAAATGCACGAAGAAGAAGACCAACCGTTGCAAGTAGAGATTTCGCTCCCAAATGCAGAAGCAGATATTTCGTTCCCAAATACCCAAAGATGAACAAAAACAACAAATGAAGACTGCACAAAGAGAGATGAGCAGTGAAAATTGAAGAAATTAAACACATAAAGAAGACAATCGAACAACAATGACCCTAAAGAAGATGAGTATACTCACATCAAATTTTTTTAGGGCAGGAACTAGTTTTTTTTTCCTTTTTATATTTTTTATAGTATAATGTGAAAATAATATATGAATAATGCGAGTATAACAATTGTTCAATTGTTGATACAAAAATGCGGGCTTAACTTATAAATATTGCAGGGATAACATATGAATAAAATGCGGTATAACATACGAATAACATATGATTAATTATAGAATAATGCCAGTAAAATGGTAGAGGTATAATGTGTGCGGACAATTGGATAAGGCGTCTATAATGGTATAATGCAAGAATAATAACTGAATAATACGGGTATAACATTATTCAGTTGCTTTAGTAAAAAAGGCGGAGATAACATGTGAATAATGGAGGCATAGCATGTGAATAAAATTCGGTATAACGTATGAATAATCATTAAATAATGTGAGTAATGGTATAATGCAAGAATAATATCTAAATAATTTGAGTATAAAAATTGTTCGATTGTTGATATAAAAATGTGGTATAACGTATGCATAACATATGAATAATTATAGAATAATACCAGTAACATGGTAGAGGTATAATATACCAACCTATGATTAATGTGTCAATAATGGTATAATGTAAGAACAATAACTGAATAATACGGGTATAAAATTATTCGGTTGTTTTGGTAAAAAAATGCAGTGATAACAGGGAGAACATGTAAATAAAATTCGGTATAACATATGCATAACGTATGAATAATCATGAAATAATGGGAGTAATGGTATAATGCAAGAATAATATCTGAATAATGAGAGTATAAAAATTGTTCGATTGTTGATAAAAAAATATGGTATAACATATGCATAACATATGAATAATTATAGAATAATGTCAGTAACATGGTAGAGATATAACATACTAACCGATGATTAATGCGTCAATAATGGTATAATGCGAGAATAATATTTGAATAATGAGAGTATAAATATTGTTCGATTGTTGATAAAAAAAAATGTGGTATAACGTATGCATAACATATGAATAATTATAGAATAATGTCAGTAACATTGTAGAGGTATAACATACTAATCGATGATTAATACGAGTAATGGTATAATGCAAGAATAATATCTGAATAATGAGATTATAAAAATTGTTCGATTATTGATAAAAAATGCAGTATAACGTATGCATAACATATGAATAATTATAGAATAATGTCAGTAACATGGTAGAGGTATAACATACTAATCGATGATTAATGTGTCAATAATGGTATAATGCAAGAATAATATCTGAATAATGAGAGTATAAAAATTGTTCGATTGTTAATAAAAAATGCGATATAACGTATGCATAATATATGAATAAATATATAATAATGCTAGTAACAAGGTAGAGGTATAACATACTAACCGATGATTAATGCGTCAATAATGGTATAATATAAGAATAATATCTGAATAATGCGAGTATAAAAATTATTCAATTGTTGGTATAAAAATGTAGTATAACGTATACATAAAATATGAATAATTATACTAAGTGACATACAAATATATGAATATATGTCACTTAGTATATATATATATATATATATACAATTACTTATATAATAGCTTGCATATATAAAGTGACATACAAATATATATCTATATATATATATTTGTAGATACAATTACTTATATATATACATATAATTATTTATGCATGATATACAAATATTATAGTGTATATATATAATTTGTATGTGACATTAATTTATTTTATTTGAAATTCAAATAAAATTCGTGGGTGTTACATAATTTAGCATATATAAGTTCCTATCATGCGTATATAATTTATTGTATAACACATGTATAATTGTGAAATGATTCTCACATTATATCGTTATTCACGCACATTATATATGAATTATTCTTTCGTTATACTGGCATTATTCAGTCAAAATTAAAGTATGTAAATTATAGATATATATGCCGACATTATTCATTTTTTGATTTTTTTGCCAAACAATTGAACAATTTTTATACTTGAATTATTTGGATATTATTCTTGCATTATACCACTATTCATACATATTTTCTCGCTATTCTAATATTATACATGTATTATCTATTGTTATACCTGAATCATTCATTCTAAAATACCGTACATATTATATATATATACTTGCGATCCTGTTTTCGATTCAGTTTTAGTTAATTTTTGTGCCCTAATCTCTCTATTTTCTTCATTTCATTTTTTGATTCAATTATTCATTTACTTGCGATTTCGTATGTTACAATGAAGAACGAGTGTTCATCCTCTCCCAATAAGACGACCGTAAATGCTAAGAACCAGTTACATCACATTATTCTGAATCTTGTATTCGTACTCGTCTGAATGTGATAGTGATGATTATGTGGTCTATTCAACTTTCTTTGAACTAAGATATTGTTCTTACATTATATACACCTTTTTATTTTGTTATTATATACTTTTTTACATGTTATTCCGGTATTATGCACCTGTAGGAATATCAATATATTGTAAACCCTAAAGATAGATACTCAACCAAGGTTGGGTGCTGGATAGATTTCAACAACAAGCACATGATGCATCATAAGCACTATGTTTACTGAAATTATATGATATGTATCTATATATGCCATTTTACCTTCCCATCATTCATTATTGACTCCAGCAAGGCGTGCATTCTTTTTGAGAGGAAAATCGGTGATGTCGGTGACTGCAATTGTTTTACATTGAAATGTTATTATGCTTAAATACGTTTAATAAAACATGTGTGTGTGATCCACACTGGTTAATACAAAAAATTAGGAAAATTTCATTGCATGAATAATTTAGGATATTTGGTTAAACTATGGTTTGCATGTTTAACTGCACTGATTATTAATGTATTCTTTGCAAAATATATGTTAATTAATTATTTAATTGGCATACTAAAACTATATTTTCGAAGAATACATAAGTAATCAGTACAGTTAAACATACGACCCATAGTTTAACCAAATATCTCAAATCATTCATTCAATAAAATGTTCTTAATTTTTTGTATTAATAAGTGCGGATCATACACACTGTACATATTATTCGTATTTAAGCAAAATAACATTTCAATAAAAAGCAATTGCAATCACTGGCATCACTGGTTTTCTTCTCAAAAAAAATGCATGCCTTGCTGGAGTCAATAATGAATGATGGGAAGGTAGAATGGCATATATAGATACACATCTTGATGCATCGTGTGCTTGTTGCTGCAATCTATTTAGCACTAGTTATATCTTGAATGCTTCAGAAAGTACCATCAGTGAGCAAAAATTTGAAAAGTACCATGAGAGATGCATGAACAAATATTTTTGTGATCTACTAGAGTATGAAGGATGAATAACTGACAATTGTTTTGCTGATTGGAGATCATGAAAAGCAATTGACAGCACTTGATGATAAGAAGAAAAAATTAGAGCAAGAAATCAATGATTTGTAAGGTTTAAAGTTTTTCCATAACCTTAACCATATCTTCATGTGCTTTCCCTAAATTAGAGTAAAACCAAAAATGAAATAAGTTGATGGTTTGTTCAATGTTTTAGATACTGCAATGTTTTTTTTTCTTACAGCATACAAGCTTGTATTTGGCATTTGATTTTTATTTCAATGATTTTGACTTGTTTACTAGGCTAACCTCAACGGAAAGCACAACAAAATTCTTGAGCTAATAGGTTAACCTCAATGATTTCAACTTTAGCTCTTATTCTTAATTTATTTGTTTTAAATTAATCTAATTAAGTTCAAATTTTTTTTTATCTAGATACATATTGAGTTGTTTTAATTGTTACAGTTGCTCTTTAGCTCTTGTTCTTATTTAAAAAAAAAATTATTCTAATTAACTTCATTTGATTTTTTATGTAGGTATATATAAAGATTGGAACAATGGAGAACTTGAGTTTATATGCTTGAATTGTGTATCAAGATGAAACGTGATAATCCTTCAAAAAGAATTATTGCTTATAGAGCTTTTTATTTTTGTTTATTAGGATTAATAATGATAAATTATGTAAATAATAATTACACTTTTTGATGGATTGTATATACGTTTGGCACTATGAAATTTTTTATTCTTAAGTGATACGAATAATGCGCGCATATATATATATATATATACTTTACTTTTGACTTAATCATGCGTGTATAATAAAAGAATAATTCATATATAATGTGCGTCAATAGTTGTATAATGTGATAATAATTTCATAATAATGCGGGGACAAATGAATAATGCGCACACACAGACACACACACACACACACACACACACACACATATATATATATATATACTTAAAATATGTATCTTATTTATGACTGACTAATGCAAGTATAATAAATGAATAATTCATGTATAATGTGAGAATAATTTCATAATAATGCGGGGACAAACGAATAATGCGCACATATATATACATAAAATAATATATAAAATATGTACCTTATTTATGATTGAGTAATGCAAGTATAACAAACAAATAATTCATGTATAATGCGTCTAAATAGTGGTATAATGTGAGAATAATTTCATAATAATGCGGGATAAACAAATAATGTGCGTATATAATTTCATAAGATATATTGACCAACATAACAATTTCTATACGTGTATTATTCGATTGTTACCGCTATATATTTATACGGGCATTATTTGAATTTTATCCCTACATTATACCACATTTCGCTAGTGGTTATATATACAATTATTCACGCATTATTCGATTGTTATCGCTAGATTTTTATACGGGCATTATTCGATCTTTATTCCTGCATTATACAATGTTTCATGGGTTATTTATACCATTATTCACCTATTATTCGATCGTTATCGCTAGAATTTTATACACGTATTATTCAATATTTATTCCTACATTATAGCACATTTCACGTGTTATATATACCATATGTATCATTTACGCAATATTCGATAGATATCCCTACACTTTTATACGTGCATTATTTTAGCGTTATACCTACACTATACCACTATTCACGGGTTATACCATTATTCACGCATTATTTTATCGTTATCCGTACCACTTTATACACATATTATTCTATCATTATGCCTACATTATACCACCATTTACGGGTTATATCATTATTCACGCATTATTCTATCGTTTTCCCTACTACTTTATAAGCACATTATCCAATCATTATGCCTACATTATACTACTATTCACGAGTTATACCATTATTCGCATATTATATTATAACGTAATTCGTTTACAACGATCGAATAAACGTTGTTATAGACGGTTATAGACAACGTTCATGAATGAATGTTATAACAACTTACGTTCTTTTAACAACAGTCTACTACGAACGTTGTAGAAGGTGTCATTCGACAACGAGCAACTACGATTGTTGTAATGACATAGAACAACGTTCGTCTGCTCGTTGTAATGACCTTTTTAACAACGTTCCCATGGTGAACGTTGTTGTACACCTTTTATAAAAGCGATTTGACAATAGACATTTTATAAACGTTGTTGTATGCCTTCTTTTACAATGGTCATTGATGCTCGTTATCGAATTGACGTTGTTATACAATCAATTTCTTGTAGTGGGTGGAGATGATTTTTAACTTTTACTTTATTATTTTGATTTAAATAAGGCTTGCATGTATTTAGTGTCTTGAATATACATGATTAGTTATTATACATACCATGTAGAATATGCATTCTTAGGCTTATGTTAATACACATGTATGTGATGTGATGATATGATCCATGCACATGTTTAATTTTTGTTTAAGTTTGATTTATTTACACGAATATTATGTTATTATACTTAATCAAAGATTAATTGAGATTTTAACCACGTACCGGCATGAAAAAGGATTTCTTTGTGTGTGTTCCAACCATGTCGAGCCTTTGACTTAGAAATAGGTGTCAAGATTGACTCTAGAGTGAACTGTGTTTTTAAGAGTGATCCCATTTCACAAAGAAGGGTTTGAGTTTCAGGAATGATCTTTTTCCCTAAATTTGAAATACAGAGGTTAACCCCTTTCGATCTTAATTACAACAGAAAATAATGAACTGTTTGAATCACATAATAATTGGAAGTGTTTGACATGTTTGTCTTATTTGTTGAAATAACGATGCAAATATTTGGAATGATCCACTGGGCTTCAAGCTCACCCCTTCTTTCTAATCTTTCAAGAAATTGATATATCACGACCTTATGGAACACTCTTAGATTATTTTTTTGAGATTTTCATTAAATTATAGGGCATGTTGGCCCAACTTATTTTATTTAAGTTTTGAAGTTATTTTTTGCTATAATAGTCACAAAGGCTATGGACCTTTGAATTTTTTAATTAATTAATGATATTGGATTTGATTTATATCATGCTGTTGTTATTGTTTTTCATGAAATAAATATGTGCATAAGTTAATGTACTCAGGAAGTTCCAAGGATTTGGAAAGAAAAAGAAAGAGATAACGTAACACGGGGCCCACCTCCCAGGCAGACCAAAAATAGAAAGAAAAATATTGTTGGATGATGTGGGCCCGAGGTACGAGAGGTGGGTTGTTACAAATTATCAAATGTTTGGATGATTGCATGTATGTTGTACTATTGATAGCATGTTGTATGACCTATGTATGATAAATATTGTCTCAAAGATATGTTATATGTACCATATGGTGAATAGCATGACTTGTGTGACCTTATGCATGATTACTTGCTTTCAAATTATTTCATATATTCATACCTTTGAATTGTGAGGATATTGAGCATGTTGGAAATTAAAATTGGGTAATCTCACTTAAAAAAGATGATTAAGAAGTCTAACCACGTACTAGTGCGGTGACCGAATGTTTGGTGTCATCGTGGGTGTCCTCAAACCAGATTGATTTGTTGACACTACTATCATGGTCGGTGATAGTGGTGAGATGGAACTGAGAGTCCTAGGTGACCTCACTTCCAAGTTGGGGTCTTGAATAGGCAACTGGTCCTTACAGGTTACCGTTGGATGATATATCAGACCAATAAAGTGATACCGAGGATAGTTCTTTCGGTCTTAACGTCAACCCAAAACAATTCAACTTTTTGAATTGTCTAATGTTTAATAAGTGTATGCATGTTTTGTATTTTGACTTTAATAATGTTTGAGATGTATTATGGATGACCCACTAGGCTCTTGAGCTCACCCCACTTCTAATTTTTTAGGTGATCAGTGATGAAGTTCATGGTAGCAAACAAGATGTGCTATTTCTTCATTATAGTAGATGGCCTTACCAGTAGGGCCTTTCAAGTCATGTCTTTTATTTATGGTGTTTCGTCTAGAAATGTGCGTTTAGAGCAACTCCAACCGACACCAAAATTGGCATGGGTTGGTCACTCAAACCCACGACATTCTCTCCACCAAAGCAGGCGAAAAGCTACAGTGGCCGCCATCCTCCTGATTTTGGTGGAGGGGCGGGGCGGGGCGGGGGGCACGCCTCCCCCCTTTTTATTTTTTTATTTTTTTATTTTTTTGTTTTGTTTTAAATTTTTAAAATATTTTTTATTTAAATTTAAAAAGATAAATTTTTTAAATTTTTTGTTTTTGTTTTTAATATCTATTTTAAGTTAATTAAATAATATAAATTTAACTATATCATATTAAAAACTTATATTAAATTTAATTTTTCATATATTAAAGTTTTATATTAAATTTAACTTTATCATATATTAAAAATTATATTAAAGATTTATATTAATTGATAACTAATTTTATACATTAAAAAAAGTTATAATTACTATAACATACCTAATACATTAATAATGTATTACAAATTAATATATTACTAAAAAGTACATTAATAAAAAGCACATCATAATGCATTACAAATTACGAAATATATAAAATTAAGCTACTACAATATACCTAATACATTAAAAAAAGTACATCATAATACATTACAAATTAAGAAATGTATAAAATTATAACTACTACAACATACCTAAGACATTAAAAAAAAGTACATCATAATGCATCACAATATAAGAGATCTACTTTAATAATCTAGTAAATTTGCACTAGATCCTCCAAGATCAGTAAAATATGCTGCAAAATCAGTCGATGCAGTAGAAGATCTACTTTAATAATCTAGTAAATTTGCACTAGATCCTCCAAGATCAGTAAAATATGCTGCAAAATCAGCCGATGCAGTAGAAGTTCATTATTGTCCTACCCTCTTTTGTAAAATTCTTTTTTGTTCAGCTGCAATGTATCTCGTATAGCAGGATCAGAAATAGAATTCAGATCTTTGAACAAAATTTTGTTATCTTCTTTCACTTGAGCAAACTCCAATTTTTTGGCATAAACTTCCATATTTTGTTGTCTATCTATACTTGACTTTTTTAATATCTCCATAAGTTTTTTATTGTCAAGTTCCATGCAACTAGCACCAGATGGTATGGTATCATCAGTTTTTCTTTTTCGTTTTGCCTTTTTAACTCCAATAGGACGAGATGGAGTACCATCAACCTCGTCTTCATCTAAGTTAAGAGGCTGGGAGATGATTGAATATTAGAATCAGGAGTTGCTTGATTATCTAACTGCGATGAATCAAAATTATTAATTTGTGGCTACGGATTTCATACCTTACTGGTGTTGTTATCTTTGAACTTTTTGAACTCCTTGACAATGCGCCAAACATGATCAAATTTAAATCTTTTTTTATATTTTGGATCTTGTCATAACATTTCCTTTGCTCATCATAACTACACATAATTTACATGAGAAATTTAGTATATTGTTAATATAAGTCATTAAAAAAACAAAAAAAAGTATTTACAATATCTTTAGCAGAAGCACCACTGGGATTCATATATTTGATTTGACGAAGGCAACCATTCAATTTTTTCACATTAGAAATTATAGTACTTTTTTGAGGCTCCATTGATCTTTTGCTATGTGTGACCCAAACCTCTTGCTTTCAGTAGTTGTATGCTTCTTCAACACGAGTCCAAAAATGATCTTGTGATTGGTATCTTCCAATAATAGGATCTTGCAAAATTTGCAGATATATTTCGCAAAGAAGAATATCTTCATTTGCACTATATGAAGTGCCTCTAAGAGACATTTTTGGTTGAAGAAAATTGAGTGAAAGAAATAAAACAAAGGATGTGCTCGAATGCAATAAAATGAACTTGAGTTTGATGTAGAAAAATGGTAAGTGACCTTTGGTATTTATAGGCCACAAGAATGAGAATGAGGTTGAAAATCCAAATCAAAATCTCATTAGTCTCGTCATTTTCATGAAAATCAGAATCAGAATCAGAATCCTGTCATACAAGTCCTATCATGCACATCAAAATTAGAATCAAAATCAGAATCCTATCATAATAGTCTCATCATGCATAGAATTAGAATCAGAATCCTGTCATATAGGTCTCATCACGCACGTCAAAGTCAGAATCAAAATTAAAATCCTGTCATACAGATCTCACCATGCACATCAAAGTCAGAATCAGAATCAGAATCCTGTCATATCGGTCTCATCATGCACAGAATCAGAATCAGAATCTTGTCATACAGGTCCTTTCATGCACATCAAAGTCAAAATCAGAATCCTGTCATACCGGTCTCATCATGTACATCAAAATCAGAATCAGAATCAGAATCTTGTCATATTGGTTTCATCGTGCACATCAAAATCATAATCAGAATCATGTCATACCAGTCTCATCATGCACATCAATCCTTCAATCCTCCATTCTATAAATACCAATCAAATTGCCTTACTTGACCATCAGCTAACCTTCAATCCTTCGACCAAAATTTTGTTTTGTTTGAACTTGTTTTCAATCTTCTTATTTTTTAATCATCTTTATCTCAACATGAATTTCATTGGAGGAGGATCATCTTCGTCTTCTGAAGATGATATGTCAATGTTGGATGACATCAAAGCTATGAATAAAGCAATTGATGCAGAACAAGAAGCAATAGGTCGTGCAATTTGCAAGAACAACACGTTCATATCACAAATGCTCAAACAACATCCTAAGCGTGCTAAACATTGTGGCTCTGTTCCAGGTCATATAGTCATTAATCGAGATAGAGAAACTACTGATCGTAACCTTTTCAATAACTATTTTGCTGAGAATGCACGTTATAATAAAGCCATGTTTCGTCGAAGATTTCGGATGTTGCAAAATTTATTCATCTACATTTTACATGCAGTTAAAAATCATGACAGTTACTTCCAATAGCGAAGTGATGGACTTGGGAGGCTCGGGTTGTCACCATTGCAAAAAGTAACTATTGCATTTCGCATGTTGGCTTATGGTCTTTCGGCCAATGCTATTGATAAGTACATTAAAATAGGCGAGTCAACAACGATTGAAAGCATGAAGAAATTTTGTCGTGTAATGGTGGAGATATTTGCAGAGCGTTATCTTTGTTCACCAACTGCAAGTGATGTCGAAAGACTGCTTATATTGGTGAAAAGCGTGAGTTCCCAGGGATGCTTGAAGTTGTTGTAGACTATGATCTTTGGATATGGCATGCATATTTTGGTATGTTGGGAACAAACAATCACATTAACGTGTTGGATTCATCACATCTTTTTTCTAATTTAACCCAATGTATTACCCCTCTAGCTCATTATATTATTTAAGGAAAAGAATATAATGTGGTTATTATTTAGCTGATAATATATACCCAAAGTGGTCTACGATTGTTCAATCTATTCACTAGCTACAAGGACGAAAAAAACAATATTTTGCCAAGAGACGGGAGGCGTGTAGGAAAGATGTTGAACGTGCTTTTGGTGTTCTGCAATCACGATTTGCTATTGTAGCTGGACTAGCACGTTATTGGAAAAAAGATGTACTGCATGACATCATGACTGCTTGCATTATTATGCACAATATGATTATAGATGATGAACATGATCTTGATATATCAATTCCAGTTAATGAAGATGCAAGGGAACCGCCAACGATAAATGTTGAAATGGCTAAAAATGAAGATATTCATTTTGCACAATTTTTGGCTCGACATCAACAGATTAGGGATGCGAATGCTCATTTTGAGCTTCGAAATGCATTAATTGATCATCTATAGGAAAAATATAGTAATTCAGATTATTAAATGTATTTATTTAACAATTAATATAATATTTTAGCATTTAATTTTATGAGGTTAATTTTAATGTTATATTTTGTACCATTGTAACTTTATAATGAATGTTTTATATTTTTTGATAATTAGATATATATTAATAATTATTATGTATTAATAATAATTTTATAATATAAATTTAATTTAATTTAAAATATAAAAATTATTATAAATTATTTTTTATTTATTTACTTATAGATATAACAAAATAATAAAATATATAGATAGAAATATTAATTTTAATATAAATGAATATAAAATAAGATTAAAAAAGAATATTCTTAGAATATGCTTTTTTTAAGGGATGAATAGTGTAAATATAAAAGGATGGGTTGGAGATGGATTAGAATTTGAAGGGAATTGGGGCCCAATTGGAGGAGTGGTCCCTCCAAATTTAGAGGAATTGGTTGGAGTTGCCCTTAGAGTGTCAATGTTAGTAACTATATCATGATTTTTATTTTATCTTTAAAACTTGCCTATGGGGCCCATAGCTTTGTTAGTGTTTTTTGACATTAAATTCAAGTCTTTTGTAGTTATTATATTATCTCAAGGATTTTATTATGTAGTTTTTGAATCACTTTATTTATACACATTGTTGTACTTTGGAATATGGCCTAGTACAACCAAAAGATCAGATGATGTGTGAATTAGTAATATCTCAGTTCTTGAATAGAAATATGACAATAGCATGTACACATGCATATACATCTCTAACTATAAGACAACTTTGGCAATTGTCAATGGTTCGAAAACCGAGGTGTTACGAAGGTGGTATTAGAGCCAAGGTTGTAGAGTACTGGGTTAAGTGTCTAGATTTGAATAGACTTGACTTAGACTATAAGTCTGACAGAGAGACCTTTCAGCCTAGATGATAAGTATAGGACTCAGTGATTGGGCTATAGGTCTAAGGTATTTGTTATTGAGTATTGATGTAGGTTGTGGGTTCAAAGAAGGAAATCTTCAACCGAATGTTGAACATTGAGGTATCGGAGAAAACCTTAGGTATGGACTAGGGTGTTGCCAAGGTGGCATAGTGCATCAAATAAACTTAAAAGCTTTTAAGACATAAGTTAGAGAATGAAAATTTGTGAAAATGAAACACTTGATTGGCTAGAACACGAGATCGAGAAGATCTTGTATCTTTGGTTTTCACGTAGTATGGGACACTTAGGAATTTGAGATATGGAGGAATTTTGGACTTGAAAATCAACGAACTATGTTTGGTTGATGGTCAGTGTCTTTGGAAGAACTTGTTTCCCTATACTTAGCTAGTATGGGACGGTTGAGTATGGCAAGGCTTGGGAGGCCTTAGTCATCAAGACATTCACAAAATTGTATGGGTGTAGTGAGTTTTTAAGTAGAAGTCTATATAGCCAAGAAAGAATGGTATGGGACATTCAAATTCAAAGGCATAGATGGAAGCTTGGAAGTTTTTCTGTATTACCCTAAGTCTTATAATGCGTCCACATCAATATGAATTTTTGAAAATTCTAAATAAATATAAAAATGATTGGAAACTTGTTTTTAATGATCATCGTATGTTATTTAATCAAGATAAAATAAATTAGAACATTCAGAT